>CM002486.1:2248609-2274607 GCA_000325765.3 Leersia perrieri | reverse complement strand
CGGGATGACCCAGATTTCCCACAAGACGACGCACAAGACTTAGGGGGAGAATGAAAGGGAATAAGTCTTGGCAGCATCTTTGTGGTCTTGTTGCAGGGAGGTTGTTTGTCCTTGTTGGTCCATTAGGCATAGTATCTTGGACTAACTTTAGCTTTAGCATCTAGGACACCTTTTTTTTAGCTTTTAGACTAGCATCTCTTGACTAGCATTTAATAGCTAGAACAACATGTGTTTGCTGTGTGTTTGGCAGCAGCCAAGCTGCAGGTAGCTTAGGCTATATATATACTTGTATCCCAACACTAGTTGGCTATGACATTTGTGAGAAATAAACCCATAAAATTATCCGCACTTCTTATTTTGTCATCCTCTCAATGAGATTGAGAGTCCTATTCCTAACAGTGAAATGCCACCCAAATTGCTTCTTTTCCTCGAACTTCAATCTAATTTTGTTTTCTGCTTACAAGAACAAATTTATTATTGCAGATTATTAATGCGCTGTATCCATTTTTACTTGTGTGAGATTTCTTTCATTCTACAGAGATGGAAGTTGGCACGCCTAGCACACCAACTGCTTGGTTGAATGCCCCCTCTGATACAGAAAGTTCTTCGATGAACCAGTTTAGCAGGCCAATCACTGTCTGTGACAGGATCAGTGCTCTACCAGACGAGGTGTTGCACCATGTCATGTCCTTCCTAACAGCGAAGGATGCTGTCCAGACATGTGTGCTGTCACGAAGGTGGCAGAGTGTCTGGGCATCTTTGCATACCTCAATGTTGACACTTCCGACTTCATAACAGTGAAACGTTTCAAGAAGTTTTTTGACAACTTGCTCCTGCAGCGGAGCTGTGCTCCGTTGGAAATGGTCTGTATCCAAACCTCCTATGACAACTCTTATGATTCACTTGATTATTCGGACATCCATCCGTGGATCCGTCATGCCATTAGGTGCAATGTTCAGATGCTCGGCATAATCAATTATTGTCATGGAAAGCTCCTTTCCACAGATGGATATCCCATCCCCTTCACCTCCTTGCACCTGAATAGTGTAGCAGATTTGCTATTGATAACCGTTTCGTTGAGAAGCTCTTTTCTGGTTGCCCGGTGCTACTGCATCTAGAGTTGAGACGTTGTGCCATCAAGGCTACCGTGTTTTGCTCTGCCACGTTGAAGTCTCTGGCCATTACCAGTACACATAAGACTCAAGATGACCCAGAAAGTTTCTGGCATCTTGTGATAGATATGCCAAACCTTATCTGCCTGGACATTGATGAGATTCGAAACAGAAATCTTCAGCTCCGAGATGTATCATCAGTGGAATCAGCTTCGGTTTACCGTGATAAGTTTTCTTTTGGACACTCTGACGTCGACTGCACTATTCTCAGTTCTCTTGAAAATGCCACAAAAGTGGACTTGATCTCTTCTGTCTATGAAGAGGTATGCTACGTGCTTTAAATATTCAACTGATTATATTTGTCGTTTATGTATCCCCTCTTTAACACCTTGGATATTGGAATTTGCTGACATGTAGTGCAAAAGGTATTACTACGTGATCTTCCAAGGTGTGGGACATTCAGCAATCTAACAAGTTTGGCACTTGGCGAGTGGTTTTTTATTGATGACTGCTATCCGCTACTGTACTTGCTTCGGCGCTCGCCTAACATAGAGAAACTTTCCCTGTATCTTGTCAAGGTAGGATTTTTCTCTCTCTCTCCGCATTATTGTTTTTTTTTTCATGGATTGAGTATAATTGTTTCTTTGTTCATTTTATCAGAGTGGAGCTTATGCCTATAATCACCATGCCAAGTCTGCAAATGCTGCTGCAGAAATAGATCCCACTAGTGAAGGAACAGAAACAGCACTTAACTGTGAAAAGCTTAGGAAAATTGAAATCATTTGCCCACAAGGCGATAGAAGAGTCCACATAATTGTGAAGATATTACTTGTCAATATTTGTCCTCTCCCTGAAATCAAAATCGAACCTGAATAAGGTGGGAAATGGTATGTTCCTTAAAAATCAGCGTGAACACTCGAGTCTCATGAAATTCCATGATTTGTATTTCAGTGTGATTTCGTTACAATTTAAACCAGCAATTATGTTATTGATGTGTTGATAATCATGATCTTTAAATCTTTATTGTAGGAGATCTGGATTTCGATGACTAGAATGGTTATTTTAAAGTGGATCAGAGCTTCTGTTTGTTGCATGACTCGTTCTTTCTCCATTTGATGACCACATTGGAGACTTGTGCAAATGTTGAGCTGCCTGTGCACGAAAAATGTATCCGTGCTGTCAGCAATTAGTGTTTCCACCTGTTAGCATATGTGGATGATAGGATTGTTCTATTTGTTAAATTTGTATTCTGCTAAGATAGGATTTAGTGAAGATATTGTTTAAAATTATGCATCTGGTATTGATGTGATTCTAAGGTCGAAGATTTTAGTTATTGTTTTGACTCTCTTCTTATGTTTGCACGATCGAATTCGTCAGCTAACCTATACATTATTTCATCAAAAACATCACTGTATACGGAGTTAGAAATTTAGAAACAAAAAATACGAATGATTAATCAGCTTACATTAGAATCATTCTTGCATTCATACAACCTGAAGGCTTTCACGATCCGTTTTAATTACGTCCGGACTCCGGAATGCCGTCGTCTGTTAGGTGAGATTTATCTGAGCTCAAATAGCCTTTTCTTGTCATTGTTCACATGCGTGCAAACACAGCTAAATCAATGAAAAGAAAATCAAATGCTTATCAACTTAATTAGTGTTCCCAAAAAACATGGAGACGTGGATCATCTAGCACCCCAGCCCGCCCGTGTAGCAGCAGCGGGCCATATTAGTTGGCCTGGAATGGGAATGTGGCCCATATATACATATACGGAGTATATGTAAAATCCGGCCTCCGTGAGGCCCATACCAGTTGAGCTGGAACGGAACTGTGATGCCTGTGTGGCCCATACTAATTGGGCCGAAACTGTCATTGTCGCCTCGCATTCTCCCTTCTCCCGAAAGCCCACACACGACGGCGGCGGAGCGCCGGCGGTCAGGCCTCCATGCGCGCCTCCGGTTTCGTAGTGCGTCGTGCTCCTCCGACCTGTTCTTCTGAGTTCATTCTTCCGCCTCCTGTTTGTCGGCCAACTAGGGTTTTCCGTTTCCCCCTGCTTCTCTAGTTTTTTGTGTTGGCATCATCGATCTGACGATCTCTTCTGTTAGTTGTTTGTCATCAGGTTAGATCAACGCTGTGATGTATCTTTTTATTACGGTTGATTTTGTTGCACTTGAGACAGATTGCAACTTTGCAAGGGCGGTTACTCACTGCGATATGAAAATGCTACAAGGTATCTAAAATCTTCACTTGCATATATATTTGACATTTGAAAATGATATCAACAGTTTTTTTCTAGATCAAAAAGCTAAACAGCCCTTGGCCCATTTTTCATTGAAAAAAGGAGCCATAAAAAATTCAACATTCAGAGCTGAAACACCCAAAAACCTCCAACACAACACCTGAGTCACATGTCTAAACAAAAACAGAGCTGAGACAACCAACCAACCAACAAACAGAACCATGGCACCACCATGCCTCCAGAGCCCAAAAGATAAGTAAACCATTCCATATTTCAACTCAAAAGTTGGTTTCTATATCTTGGAAGCTCCTAGATTATGAAATATGCAGAAATTTGTACCTATACTTTGTCGCTGTTTTTAGGAAGATTTGATTGAGAAAGCAATGATCAAATATGCAGGACTTTAGATTGAGTCAATGTCCTAACTCCTAAATGGCAAGTAAAAAGAACAGATGCATTTTTCCCGATTTTTTTCTTACATGCAGAAATGCAAATTCCAAAGGGCAGTTAGCTGCACTTGGTGTCAAATAGAACCTTCCCATTCATTATGCATCAGCTAACTGAAATATTGTTTTGGTACTGTGAAACCTGAAAATTGACGAGTTTTGAAACATCGGATGAGTTTCATTTTCTTTAGTACATGGACAAGACTTTGATATGTCAAAATAACTATATGAATTTGACTCACTGGTCGACATGGATACAACAACAGAATGGACATTGGCATTAGGTAACTTGCACCGGCATGTTGAGACACATACACATTAATGCAAAGTTGTGGATATGCTAGTTGCTATGGTGGGACAACTTTAATCTCATTGAGCTCGGGTACAATGCTGCCTTCACCTTGGGGAGCCGATGGAGCTGCATGGTTTGTTTTCTCCTTGTGAGACTCTGTGGCTTCGGAAGTTCCACATGGAGCATCAACTACACCTTCTTCCTCCTGACTTAGAGGCTTCAAGCCCTGGGAATCTGATGGACTAGCATCACCATCTTCTCTGTTCTGAGGCTCCTTTTTGGGAAAGCGAAGATGTTGCGTCCTCTGGAGCCTCTCCGGTAATGTTTCCATCCCTGTGTGTGCCAACAGGAGCCAGACAAAGGTGAGGTACTCCACGCCCGATCCAAGGGATTTAGCATGCAAGTATCCTCGGCATCTACCGGCGGAGAAGCAGAGCATCTCTACCCACACATCTCTTATGACACACCACATCTTCTCCTGGTCATTTAGCTTCACCAAATCTTGTGCCAGCAGCCAAGCGTCATGAATGAATAAACTTTCTTCAGACTTCACCTTTTCAATTATTGCAAGGGTAAGTTCTTTTTCATCATCCACAGGTAGATTTCTTTCATTCTCCAAGATGTCCTCAAGTTCATCATAGGCAGTTGTGAAGAGATTCCTTCTACTTCCAGCCATCAGCATTTTAGGATTAGCAAACAACAGATGCATCATGTAGTTGGAGATTGCTCTTCCTATCTCTCTGAGGAAAGAAACCCCAGCTGTATGGGGACCTCTACCAGACATGTGAAAGCAATAGTCTGTGGCGACATGCCATAGAAGGACAATCTCATCAAATGGTTTCTCTAAACTCCAGCCTAGAAGCTCATCACATTTCAAACGCTCAAGTGTCTGATGTCCCATGTTGTCGTTGAATCTCCAGTAGCTCTCAGCGTCATGTATGCATTTTGTCCATCCATATTTCACGTACTCGAAGACCACAGCTGTGATGATATTGGACCTTTTGCAAGGATTCATGCACCAGTACTGGTCAAGCAAACCCTTGCATTGAAAGCATTTTGCGATGCTTATCGACCATGTGTGCCTTTTGTTGTGGGCAAAGAATCCAATGAGGCTTTGTTGTGCAACATCGTCAGCCAACCCAGTGTCATAGATCGCTAATATGAATACGGAAATGATGTCTAGCAAAAGGGTGCCATACCAAGACGAATGTAACAATGACATCATAATGGCTATAAGCATGTTTATGGCTGATGTGAAGGAGAATGATGGCTGTGGTCGCCAGCACAAACGTTAGCATCCATGTTGACATACAACAGAAGCATGCATATGCAGTGTGTTCGGTGTCTCCTGATTCTCTAGTATATAGAATACCGAAGATCTTGGAGATACCAAGTATAATTCGTCCATAAGCTTTGTCCCAATCAAGTGCGCAGAAGAATTCTAGGTCAGCAAGACGATCCGAATAAGGACTGGCAGAATCTACGAACAACTTTGTTGGCACAGAGAGCTTTTGTTGGTGCGACACCAATTTTTCATCTTGTTCTAATGTTTCTTTGAAGGCAGCTCTATAAGCACTGGTGCCTTGAACTGCGATGAGAGCCCTTGCATTTTCTATGAATGATTCAAGCTCTCTTTCTCTACTTGTAGCCTCAGTCCTTTGAGCACAATCAGACGGGCTAACTAGGTTATTAAAGCTTGCAGTCTTCAGAGCTATAGGCTTCATTAAGCATTTTAGAATCCCAATGATGAAAAGCAAAATTGCAGCAGCTAAGAGCTTCCCATCTGCTGATGATGGCCACGACTTGAAGAACACATAAAGGGCTACAGTCACCTAACCATGGGCAAAATAAAATGAAAACACTAATCGAATTAAGGGTAGAATAAGAATGGTTCATACACTAATCGAATTAAGGGTAGAATAAGAATGGTTCATGGAAAAAGAATTTTACTAAAAATATTAGTCTTTGCATTATTTGGACCCTATATGTAAAAGTATTAGCATCGACGTATCTTGGAAATCATCTGCATTGTTTATATGGTCCCATGACCCTTTTTATTATACTGGTGTGAAAATGAAAGAATATTTTAAAGTTTTCAAGGGATGCAAATTCTATGTGTGATATCTAAATAGTTCCCTTTATCCATAAATATAAGCACTTTGGATGGCATGTGACATATTCATATTCATTGTACTGTATGTTCACATCCCACTACAAATAATTATATTTGTGGACAAAGAGAGTATGGAAAAAATCAAAACTATAAAGGTATAGTTTATTGCATCATCTCACGCGACTATAAAAAAATGCCACTTAAAATCCGGATTATATTATAATAGCAAATGCGACTGAACTTAGTTACAAGAAGCATGCTTTGTTAGCATTAAAAGGTGTCGCTTCAATTGTAGGATCGATGTGGAGTCTAAAGACTTGTTATGTTTTGTTGGGGTGCATACCTCTCTGTGAAAGGTGTACTATAGGAACTCCGATAAAAAACTATGGATTCTAATATGGTTTGCCTACATCCAGTTTGGACGTAGACATGTAGTAATGTACATGTAGAGGCCGGGATTTCGGGGTTGTTAGAAGCCAACACAGAAAAACAGTGTTGACCAAAAATTACAGTGTTTTTCCATTTTTTTTCGTATGCATGCTTTTCGAATTCCTAAACGGTTCTTTTTTTAAAAAAGATTCTACGTGAAAGTTATTTTAAAAAATCAGATTAATCTATTTTTATGTTTAAAATTAATAATAGTCAATTAATCATATATTAATAACATTTCTTGTTTTGCGTGCGTTACTATTCTTTCCCTAATTTTGCCAAAGCAAGACATACGAACGCGCTTCTTTAAAATGCAGGGCATGATTGAAACAATCTATACACGGATATACGGTCTCAAGAGCTTACTTAAAATGCTTTCTAAATAAACAACAACACACCTTTTCTATCAAGAGAAAATACACAAGTAAACAATATAGGTAGGTCATACTCCCTCCGTTCCAAAATATAAGACGCGCATTAATTACATTATTGTATGCATTGGCAAAATAATAAACTAAAATAGAAATACATAGTATGCATTGGCTAGTTTGTATGTAAATGTATGATTAAATGTTTTTTGGTTTTACATTAAGACGATTGTGTCTTATATTTTAGAACGGATACAGTATAATTAACATTGTGCACCTGAGATATAGCGGTTATGATGTGGCGCCTTCACAGCTCGTTGTCTTCAATGTTGTAGGCGGATATGAATATTTGGCTTCCGAGATGCATGAGCAAGACAGGTGCCCATACCACCTCCAAATCATGGTTGCCGCTGCTGTACTTCACCTTCTTCCGGCGATTGAATAGCGTGGCCAATGCGTATATCGCCAGTGCATCGCTGGCAAGGTAGAAGAGCCAAATGAAGAACCTATACCAGGGCGGAATACGAGACTTACGCCTGCCACCGAAAATCGCAAGGAAATACTGGACGCGCGCCGAGGCTGCCCAACACTAGGACGCGCAGCTGCCACTCCTCCCACCATTGCACGGCACTTGACAAACCCATCGAAGTGGCACACGTATGGTAGTTTTGTCTCTCTCTCTCTCTCTCCCTCTCCGTTTCATCCAAGTACTATACCTGCTTGTTTCATTCGTTTATATAGATCGAATTAATGTTACCTTTTTATGCATCTGGCACTTCATCAGCTGCTTCGATGCTCTCCCTTACTTGGTCCTAGAGAAAAACCAACGCACTTTTAATTAACCAATTAATTAATAATTTAGATCTCGATCAATTTTTTGTGCTTGATCGATCACTACCGGAACTTAATTTAATTGTACTAGTATAAATATGTTATGTGGATCTCGAGGTCAACTCTAGCCACCTAATAGTATAAATATGTTATGTGGAGTATTTTGCTTGACTTGACCAACAACATCCTTGGTCTTACAAATATTACTATTGACGAAAGACCCAAACCATCTAATGGGAAATTAAGCTGTTGAATTATTGTTTCTATATAAATGAGGAGAAAACCCTTGCATTTCCATCACCATAAATGAAACTTGAACATCTGACATGATGATGATGATGCAGTGCGCAAACTAACTGGCAGCCGTAGCGAACCACAAAACACATTGATGGACTGCATGATGGCACGCCCCCATCAACATCCCAGGAGTTTAAGAGGATAACAGAGTAAGACTCCAAAGACAGGTCTGCTTATGCCCCATCGTCGCTGTTTTTGTTAATTACGTAGATCTCTCAAGGTCGAGTATAATGATATGAGAAATCTTCTCCAGGCTGTACAACACATGAATGGTCAGTTGTGCACTCTCTCACTTATTTGTATATTTGGGACAGTTGCACATTTGCAATTATGTTCTCCAAGCATTGACCAACAAATTTTCCTTAATTGGTCTTATTTATTACAGTGTAGTTCAATTATCTTATCCTCCGCGCAAGTAGGATTTAAGTTTACAAAATAAACTCCGGGCATTTTATAGATAGAACTCCGGACCTAAACAACCTCCAAATGTCAGAGCTAGTTAGGAGTAAGTACTAATATACTCTGTTGAGGACTTGATGTGCAAAGTCAGCATCTACATCTTCTTTCACTATACTACAGGACGAATTCATGCACGTTCTGAATGGCATCATGCATGTTCATGCTTTATAATCAAGTGTTTACCCAATCGATAGTTCATCAACAACTATCATGCATATGAAATAAGTTCATTTTACGTCTCTCATGTTTACAACAAATTTAAAAAACCCCATCCAAAATACTAAAAATATTGTTTACATCTCATGGTAGTACGAAGAGATGGTTTAATTAGCTTACGTGGCATCCGAGTCAGCAAAGACAAGATAAAAAAACTATAGGTCCTACATGTCAGTAACATACTAACATCCCTTCGACCCTTCTCTTCTTACTATCTCTTTCCCTTCGAATGGGCGTGAGTTGCGCCGGCAAAGCTCGGTGACGCCTCCGGGGTCGTGGTGTGGGTCGCTGAGGCTGTCGCCTACCACCGCGGTCGCCTCCGGCAACAACATGGCATGCAGACCCTGTATACTGCCCACCTTCATCATCACATGCACCACCGCGCTGGCCAGGTCCACCTCCGGCTCGACCCCATCGCCGCCGGATCCATTAATCGATCCCAATGAATACCTTGACGGTGAGACGAACCACTGCCGTCGCATCTGTTAATGGATTCGTCCGTAGAAAATTGACTAGCTGGCTCATGTATTGACTATTGTTCAATTCATCTCGGATGTTACTGAGATTGGGAAAGCAGTGAGCAGCTACCGCCCTACCGCTGCGGGATCGAGGAGGGGTAAGATGTGACGAGGGAAGAGATGAGCCAAACGAGGGGCAGGAGAGGTAGGGGTGCGAGCTCCGGCCACCGTCCACCAGGCTCATTGCCTTGCTCGTCAGGGGCCGGGCTCCAGCTGGCGGAGCTAGAATAAAATGGAGAGGAGCGCCATTTGCTTGATTTACTCTGCTTTGGACTGATTTTTTATTGGTATGGATGCCTGAGTTTGAATTAACATGGTGCCTCTATGGTGATAATTGTTTAGCAATAGATAAAACATTTTCTTAACTGGGTGCCTGGGAATCCCCTCAATATAGTGTAGCTCCACCCCTGACATGCTCCCTGTTCTCCTCCCATCGCCTGCACCGGGGGAGAGAGAGGGGAGCAAGAGATAGGATAGAGGGCAAATGTTTTTTATTTTTAATTTAACTGGCATGCAGGTCCCATAAATTTTTATGCTTTCTTCTGCTGGCTAGACTGCCACGTTAGCAAAACCACCTCTCCATACTCTCCTGACACCTATTTCAAATGCTATTTGCTAATTCAAGGTTCAATATTTCTGGTATTATAATTGAGAGAGTTCTGAAACTCGATGTAAGCATGAGGGACCCAAATTAAACTTATTCCTATCACAATAATCTCATCACAACAGGGCTTGGTGGGATTATGTGTGCAGCCTGTTTAGTTAGGCCCAAATGGGAATGTGATCCACTTGATGTGGACCCATAAATATTTGTTGGGCCATAATAGGATTCTACTTTACGTGAGGCCCATACAAGTTGGGCCGGAACACAATTACCACTAACATGCGGCCTTTGATCCGAACGGGATCCTGTCATGCATACGGCCCAGTTATCCAAACCCAGCCAAGCGTGCAAGGATTTGGTTGACTGACATGCGGGCCAACTCACCAGTCCTCACATTGTTAGTTGTAGAACGGCTACGTCGAAGATCGCACAATCACACCACACGAAAAGTAATGAACACAATAGACACAGAGATATAGGGGTGTTGCTCTCTCTCTTTATTAATCAATGATCAATGTGTATAATGAAAGCACCCATGCCTCTCTATTTATAGGTAGAGGAGGCTAGACATAAGAACCGAATTTGAATCCTAATCTATCTCTAGCTAATTTGGATTGGTCCACAAGTAAAGAATTTATCTCTTCCAAGAGATATATTCGTAACACTCCCCCTTGGACCTATCCGAGACCAACTCATGCCTCATCAAAACTCCTACCAAAACCTAGTGGGAAAAAGGCTAGGAGAAAGAGTACATAGTTGCCGCCATGTATCACACACCGTTGCCTCGTTAAAAACCTTTGTGAGCTCCACTCAACTAAGGGAAAAAGAGTACAACATTGTGGACTCGCCGATCCACGCATTAGGCTACGTTTAGGGGATCCACTCCCCTTGACCCTGCAAGTTCTAAGTTTTCTCATCCCTATTTCACGAACAAACTTTTGGAAAGTACAAGCTGGGAGAGACTTAGTGAACAAATCTACCAAGTTGTCACATGACTTGGACTGCAGGATCTTTACCTCCCCTTGCTTCTGCAGCTCGTGAGGATAGAAGAATTTTGGAGCAATATGTTTTGTCATATTGTTCTTGATATAGCCTAATTGCATCTGTGCAACACAGGTTGCATTATCCTCATAGATAATGGTAGTGGTATTGGGGATACTCAAACCACATGACCGCTCAATGTGGTGAGTCATCCTCCGAAGCCACGCACACTCCCGTGCGGCTTCATATAGTGCATTGATCTCCGAGTGGTTTGTAGACGTCGCTACTAAGGTCTGTTTACTAGACCGCCACGAAATGGTTGTACCACCACAGAGAAACACAAAACTAGTTTGAGAACGGGCATATGGGGATCAGACAGATATCCTGCATCTACATAGCCCACCATGGTTAAGTCTCGTTGCCTTCGAAAGAGGCCGAGATCTTGCGTACTCTGGAGGTATCTGAGTACTATCTTAACACCAACACAATGTCTCCTTGTAGGAGACGCACTGTATCTAGCTAGTAGATTTACCGTGAATGCAATATCAGGCCTGGTGCAGTTCGCAAGGTACATCAGTGCTCCTATGGCACTTAAGTATGGGATTTCCAGTCCCAACACTTCCTCAGGCTCACTCCTAGGACGGAATGGGTCTTTGTCCCGATCAAGGGATCTCACTACCATGGGTGTTTTCAAAGGATGTGCCTTTGACATGTTAAATCTCTCAAGGACCTTTTTAGTGTAGGTCGACTGGTGCACTAAAATCCCGTTAGGGAGATGCTCGACCTGTAGGCCCAAGCAAAACTTGGTTTGACCCAAGTCTTTCATCTTAAACTCCGTCTTGAGATAGGCAGTCGCCTCCTCAATGTCCTCTGCGTGGCCAATGATGTTCAAATCATCGACATAGACTGAGATGATACAGAAACCACTCTGTGACTTTCTGATGAACACGCAAGGACAGTCCTCACAATTGATGTATCCTTTTCCCAAAAGGAAGTCACTTAGTCGGTTGTACCACATACGACCGACTGTTTTAACCCATACAACGATCTCTCCAATTTCACGCTGTACATGTTGCGATTTGCTTTGTCCGGGACCTTCACCCCGTCAAGTACGCGCATATAAATCTCCGAACCCAATGATCCGTATAGATATGCGGTCACCATATCTATCAACTGCATTTTAATTCCATGCTAGCTGCCATAGACATTAAGTGTCGGAACGTTGTGCCACTCATCACAGGAGAATAGGTTTCATCGTAATCGATGCCGGGTCTCTGCGTGAGTGCTACAAGCCTCGCTTTATATCTCACCACTTCATTGTTTTCGTTCCGCTTCCGGACGAAAACCCACTTGTACCCAACAGGGCGCACAGTGGGGGGCGTCTGGCTCACCGGCCCAAAGACGCGCCTCTTAGAAAGCGAGCGCAATTCCGTCTCTATCACTTCTTTCCATTTGACCTAATCTGAGCGCTTACGACACTCTGCCATGGACTTAGGTTCATGATCATGATCCATCATATGAGCGATCTTATAGACGAAATTTATGTCGACATGTGTAGTCTTCCGGTCATACAATTCTCCTGAAATAGCATAGTTTGTGGCAATTTTCTCATTTATTTCCTCATCCTGGTTTCCCAAAATAGGAGAGTGTTCTGATTTGCCAGTAGGACCAGGTGCGCACGCTGATCCAATAGGGTCTACACCCTTCTGGCGTTCGTCCATTGGACGGGTCTCCTCAGAGACTACTGAATGGAAGTGTGATGCAACAGGCTCCTTATTCAGCTCTTGTGGACGTCTCCGCTTAGCCTGACTCGGATCTTCCGGGTTTCTCCCCCTCTTCCTAGGTTTAGGGGCTGGAGTAGAGTCTCCCTCCATGGGTATCTCCACTCTCTCCGGTGCATTTGCCGCAGGGATATGCGACTTCGACACTCCTCTTAAATCAGTGAAATCGTCTGACAGATCATTAGCTAAGTTTTGAAGGTGTATGATGCGATGAACTTCTCGTTCAATGTCTAGCGAACGCGGGTCAAGAGTATGTATACTCGAGTTCCATTCTATTTCACGGCATTCCTTAGAGTCGAGGTACTTTCCTCCCCCTAATGCCGGAAAATGCTCTTCATCGAAGATGCAATCAGCGTACCGAGCCGTAAACAGATCCCTAGTTTTAGGCTCCAAGTAGTAGATTATGGATGGAGATTCATAACCCACATAAACCCCCACCTTGCAGTGCGGTCCCATAGTTGTACGCTGGGGTGATGAGATCGGCACATACACAGCACAACTGAATTTACGCAGATGGGAAATCACCGACTCTTGACCACGCGCCAGTTGATGGGGTGAAGCAGAGTGATATGCAGACGGTCTATACTGGATTAGCTTAGCAGCATGCAACACGGCATGGCCCCAACACGTTGTGGGCAAATTGCTACCTTGTAGCAATGGTCTGGCAATTAACTTGATCCTTTTTTATCAACGACTCAGCAAGACCGTTCTAAGTGTGAACATGGGGAACAAAATGCTCTACATTAATGCCTAAGGACATGCAATAGTCATTGAATGCATTGGACGTGAATTCACCCGCGTTATCCATCTGATTCGTTTTAATGTGGTGCTTAGGGAACTCCGCACGCAAACGGATGATCTGCGCGATGAATCGGGCAAAAGCGTGGTTCCTCGTAGACAACAAGCATACGTGGCTCCACCTTGTAGAGGCATCAATCAACACCATGAAATATCTAAATGTCCCAGACCAAGGGTTGATGGGTCCACAGATATCCCCTTGAATTCGTTCCAAGAACCTCAAGGGTTTGACCCTCAACTTTTCAAAGGATGGTCGAGTGATTAGTTTTCCCGTTGCACAAGCGAGACACACAAACTCCTTGGGGAAGTTTTTAGTGTTCATGCCATGACCTAGCGAGCTAGTGACTATTTTTCTCATCATAGTCAATACAGGATGATCCAATCTCTCATGCCGGATCTTAAAAGACTCAGGGTTCCTAAAGATGGTCTGCATCGCAACATATTCGTTTGGGGGTTTTATTTTAGTGTAGTACAGTCCATCGGAGCTCCCTAGCATTTTCTCAACCATGACGGTCTCATCGTCCTTCGTCCTTAGACAATGTCATGAGAAGGAATTCCTCTCCTCCTTCACTCGTTGTGGTGAGGTGGTAGCCGCAACGTCGAATATCCTTAAAAGTAAGGAGTGTGCATTCAACACTTGGGTATAGGAATGCTTCCTGGATGAAGATCCTTGTACCCATAGGGAGGACGGCAGTGGCTTGCCCTGAGCCAACTATGCGACCATTACTCCCAACAATGGTGAAGATGCTCTCATCCCGCTTACGCAATGTCGTGAAGTACTTAGTCTCCCGTATTATCGGGTGTGTTGCCGCACTATCAACCAAGCACGTCTCGGGCTCCATTAGATCGTACTACGCTTGTTCTATATGAGAAATTTTATTGATTCAGTTCATTATCAATGAAGTGAAAAATAAGAACATAGAACAAGAAAATGCCAATATAACTCAACGGGAAAACTTTCTTAATGTGAAGGACTCTCCTAACACAAGGACCAAGATGCATAGCATCTTTATTACATAAACGACTCATTGTTCTGCTAAAAAAATAAAGATTACATTGACCAAATAATAATCGTAGACTTAAGACTCATGACTGATAACTGATAACTTGGGAACTACTGCATGTCCCCATGTACGTCCTTCTGGTCATCACCCAAGGAGTCGTCTCCTTCCATGTCAAAGTCCTCGAGGTCGCCATAGTCGTCCTCAAGGCCATCATCATCACCTGCTGCAACCTTAGGATCAACATCCATGGCTCCACCATCAGTAGTAGCAGTAGTGTCCTTATGAACCGTAGAAGCACCAGCAGGTTCCTTAGGAGTAGACGTCTCACCAGGTGCTGGAACCTAAACGAAGTGAGATTCTGGGCCCTACCTCTTCTTCCAGTCCTGATATATCTCAATGAGGTGAGGTTCAGCATGGCAGGTACGTGCCCAATGCTTCATTGAGCCATAGTGGTAGCAACCTCCACCTCCCTTCTGAGATCCTCCAGCAGCACCAGTCTTAGGTTTGCGACCCTTGTTGCTGCGGGGTCTCCTGCCCCGATTGGCAGTCCTCTTGAACCTATTCCCATTTGGCAGTGTGCGGGGTTCCTTCCTCTTAGAAGAACCATGTCCAGAACTATGACCCTTCTGATGAACAACATGAGCCTCTGGAATAGGCTGTGAACCAACAGGACGAGCGTTGTAGTTGGACATCAGAAGTTTGTTGTGGACTTCAACGTTAATCAACAACTAAATAAGCTTAGAGTACTTGACGTACTTAGCCTCACGGTACTGCTCTTGCATCATAGAGTTTTTGGGGTTAAAGGTATCAAGGGTCTTCTCAATCATATCCGCGTCTGTCACCACCTGGTTACAGAAACGGAGACGACTAACGATGCGGTGCACGGCGCTGTTGTAGCTCTCCACAGACTTGAAATCACAGAACCGAAGTTGAGCCCACTCGGCTCTAGCCATCGGGAGAATAGAAGCTTTCTCTGTTGTGTAGCATTCCTTCAGGGCCTCCCACAGCAGGAGAGGTTCACACAGGTCAAGGTACTCCACCTTGAGGTCCTCGTGAATGTGTTTCCTGATGAACGCGAAAGCCTTTGCCCGCTTCGCAACCGGAAGCGGAGCTACGTTCGGCGCCTGTCGACGGATGGCCTCAGTAAGCTCCATCGCCAACAAGTGGATTTCACAGTCCATGGCCCAGGTCTGGTAGTTCCCCCCCGTTAACGGGAAGGATGGGAACTCCTTTTTGTTGTAGTCAGCGTCAGCCATGGTTTGTAGTCATGCAAAAAACCAACGCCGGGTTAACTTGCAAAGTCACAGAACAATGTAACATGGTCGTATGTAATTACTGGTATTTTCCCGAAATTTATCTTGCATTTATTAATTTTCTGTGATTTTTATTGGCCTTATGGCATTAAATTAACAATTTTATGCCCACAGAAAATAACACACATGCCAGAAAAATAAACCCAAATAATGCTTCCAAGGGGGGCACTATGCTAAGTGATTAAACATTTTTATGAAAGCATATAACCTAGAATATCATCTAGATTATTTAGTTGAAGTTGCATCAAAGTTAATAGCAAATTAATGCTAAACAAACACCATTACATGGTTATTTCACGAGTCAAGGGACTCTCATGCAAAAATTCAACTAAACAGGGCTAAACATCAAGATTACAGCCACTACACAAAAATTGACAAAATTTCTGTTATTTAGAGGGTGTAAACTGCAAAAGTTACATTAACAGTGAAGTTTGGCATAAAAATCAACCATCCGAGGGATTTAAACACAAAATTATCAATAAAACCGGAGTAATTGGGCTGAAACGTCATCGGGCCGTGCGCACAGTACACAGTCCGAATCCAAAACGAGCCGATTCCAATTCAAAGCCCATTAGGTTTCCTGTTTTATTATTTATTAAATTTGTGTGGGGTGGTTAGTGCTGTTGGGCCGAAGCGGTCGGGCGGTGGCAGGCCGGCCCATCCGGCCTGACCTAAATGACCGAGAGAGGGGAGGGGGAAAATAGGGTTTCCCCCTCACGCCTCCACTGCTGGGCAGCGCCCGCCGCCCAGCGTGCCGCCCACTCGGGCGAGGCGGCAGCGACGGGGGCCGTCGACTGTTGACGGTGGAGGGGAGTGGGGCGGCGCAAGGGAGGAGGTGGTCGGCGACCCATCCCGCTCCCAGTGGCAGGACGGCGACGGCTCCTCTCCCGTGCGGCAATCGGTGCGGTGGCAGTTCGGTGGTCGGCGGAGCTCCGCCACGACCTGCACGTTCTCAAGACGACGGCGGGGCGAGCTTCACGGTGACGACCGACCTCCAGCGACGACGGTCGATTGGATCCAACCGGCGGCGGATTGATCCGATGGCGGCGACCGGCGACCCATCGATCTCGAAGATCAACGGCGACGGCAACCCCGCAACGGCATCAATTTCGGCGCGGCGTGGGGATCAATTCCCGCCATGTCAGCTAGGCGGAGCGTCGATCCGATGGCGGCGACCGGTCGTCCCATCATCCACCTCGCCACGGCAGTGTGTCGACAAGGGGTTAACGGCGGCGGCTGCCCAGCCTCGGCATCGACGTCCAGCGGCGACGACAACATGGGTTTGGGGCTTCCTCGGTGGCGGCGGTTTCCCGCGACGGCATCGGCGCGAGGCCGGTGGCGTTCCCAACAGCAACGGCGAGCGACGAAGACCGACGTTCCCGGCGTGGCACAACCGAGGAGAGAGTATGAGAGATGCGAGTGGTTCATGAGGAAGACAACGGTCTGCTCAGACGAACCGGTCGCTCCAAACAGGGAAAAAATCCTTTTTTTCAGATTAAAGCACACGATTTAGCCGGTTTTCTCCGGTCAACAACAGATGCAAAAGTAGATTATAGAGCAGGAAATTAATCTACTGCTAATGACAGATCTACTATAATTAAAGCATCTAATAATTCGAAGAACAGGCATCAATCATGCTATATCAATTTACGAATTGAAACAATCAAAATTGTTACCGTAGATCCCTCGACGTCAGCCCAGTTGGTAGAGCTGCTGATAACGTGTTGTAGAACGGCTACGTCGAAGATCGCACAATCACACCACAGGAAAAGTAATGAACACAGTAGACACAGATGTAGGGGTTTTGCTTTCTCTCTTTATTAATCAATGATCAATGTGTACAATGAAAGCACCCCTGCCTCTCTATTTATAGGTAGAGGAGGCTAGAGATAAGAACCGAATTTAAATCCTAATCTATCTCTAAGTAATTCGGATTGGTCCACAGGTAAAGAATTGATATATTCGTAACAAGTTTCACATAGCAAACTAACAATCCCTCCCAATCTGAGCCGCACACGACATTTCTCACGCCTCTCTCCGCCTGCCGGCGACACACCACCGGAATCCACCGCGCAGTAGCAGAACATTGGCGAGCGGAGGCAAGCAAGAAGCGATCAAGACTAGAACACCGCGCCTCCGCGTTCTCGGTGAGGTGTACTCCTACTTGTTATTTTTTCCCACTGAGTAGTTCATTCCTCCGTCTCTGGTCGCCATCTAGGGTTTTCCATCGCCCTTGCTCCGTTTATCATCTTCACGGCTCTGCTAGGAACCCTGAATCAGGTTACTTCAATGTCGTGGAGTTGTTGATGACAAAGATTTCTTGCACTTGGCCTATTCTTCAGTATTCGTCGTCTTACCTTCTGTTGCAATCTGACAAAAACAAATCATGTGATATAGTATTATTTGGTTTCTGCTGTGATGGGGGCCTACTGGGCCTTGCATATCAGATGGGAAAGTCAAAAGGAATCACCTCTACTTTTATAATAGTAGAAGAGAAGATAGAGATTTCTCGAACCTATTGCAAGAAGCTAAGATTCATTGTGTGGATGTCGATCTTCTTGTCTTAAATTCTCGTGGAAAATATTAATTTGTTATTACGTTCCAGTCTCCTTCCATTTTCTGCGTATCAATGAATTCATCATTGCATATTAATATTGCAGTGTTGTGCCCTAGTCCATATTTGGGAAAGTTTAGATTCTGAGAAGCAGCTGTTTGGTTGCCAGTAAGCCAGCTTCTGAGAATCTGGAAAGCTCTGAAACCCAGCTTACTAAGTCACAAAAGTTCATCCGGATCGAAGAACTAGAACATGGAATGTGGTACACTATCTCTCAAAAGTACGGGACTGTAGGGGTATATCTCTTCGGAAACATTTTTTTTAAGAGATGGAACATGTTCCTATATTTTTTGGAAAGGAACTTGTTTCGACAATTTTTAGAATATGTAGCTTAATCTAGGTTTATAGTGACAAATATAAAGCAAGTAATTATGATTTTGGATCAATATCTATTGAATAATTTAAGATAGCTGCTAGCCATAAGCATCATTATCTGTTTTCATTTCCATAATTCACCCTATTGCCTTATCCCCACAGTTCCACACTATACTTGTTCCGCATTGCACCATGTATTTGGGACCATAATCCAGTCGCGTATTCGGGATGATGTCCCATGATGTTCCCATTCCTCATTTCGGGACAAGGAACTCACCCATGTTCCATATTCCATGTGACTTAGTAGATATGCCAAACTAGTTACATTGCATCCAGATGATATTGAAGGAAGAAATATATACCTCGTGGATGTGTCATCAATTAATATAAAGAATATGGGTACCGGGTATCTACTCGGACCATTGTCAGCCCACGAAGAATGGATGTTCTAGAAGATCAATAGAATGAAGGCGAAGAGGCCTGTCTCATTAGTACCTTGATTCCCACGGCATGATCAAAGAGATAAAGCATATCCCGAGTCGTATGTAACTCGGAGTTCATATATGTAAAGAGATAAATCACCCGGTTGGGCCTTGCCTTGTGTTACACGGTAATCGGCCGGGTAGATATTGTAATAGATAGGGAAACCCTAAACCGTTTAGGATTAGAATTCCTAGATGACTCGGTCCCCTCTCCCTATATAAGGAGGGGTCGAGGGAGCCCCTAGGGGTACGAAAACAATCACCAACATATCACACCATACATCATATTCAATCATACAAACTCGGCGGAATACTTCGTCCGGACTGGATTACGGTTATTACTCCATCGGAGGGTCTGAACCAGTATAAATCCTTGTGTTCCATTACCATCTAGCTTTCGAGTTCATGCGTAGCCCCATATAGTTTATTGCCGGTCCAAAACACCGACAATTAAGAAGGCCACAATTACCTTTTTGATTTCTTTTTAAAATTCCTCCATTGACTGCAATATTCTCAGTGCTCTTTCAAATGTCACAAGCTTGGAGCTGCAATATCCATCTTTCTATAATGAAGTAAATGCTACCTCCTAAGAACAGTTTCTCATATTGCTCTATATATACTCCATATGTTTTTCCTAACATTATCGGATTTGTTGTCAGGTGGTGTCAAAGGTATTAATATATTTTTTAGATAATGAAATTAATTCTGACATTTAGTTCAGAGAAGGTATAATACGATCTTCCAAGGTTCAAGACATTTAACAACCTGAAATATTTGACGCTTGGTGAGTGGTTTTTGAGAGATGGGTGCTATCCACTACTCTTCTGGCTTCGTCGATCACCTAACATTGAAAAACTTTGGCTGTAACTTAGCAAGGCAAGATATAACTATAAAAGAGTGCACATCGTTGTGAGGATCTTGCTTGCAACTATTTGCCCTCTCCCTGCAATTAAAATCATGCCCCTTCCTGTTTAGCATGGTATGTTTTTTTAAAAAAAAATAAAAATCGTCCATGCATGCTTACTGAATCAGTGGTTTATGTTTGGAGTCATTTGACAAACGTCAAGCTGTTCTGTTAGGTGATCTGAGTTTTGTTGACAGAGGTATCTATCTGGCTGGATTGGATACTGTTACCATGATGTTTTGGAAGACTTGTTCAGCTGTTTACGGTTATCATGATTTTTTTATATTTTCGCATGAATTTATGGAATAATTTATATTGAAAATTGACTAGATTATCAATATGCTCCATTACATCCTCTCTCATTCATGACAGCACGGCTGGCTGTACAGACGTGCGTGCTGTCATGAAAACGCCAGTTCCTATATGAGCACATTTCAATTAATCTTTTTTTGAGGGTAGCGCATTTCAATTAATTGGCAAGCATGATTGATACACAAGAAACAGATCAACATGATGTTACTGTTGGACAACAATTTGGTCGAGCTCAGACTCAGAGACACTAATGCCTTTGCCACGGGACGGCATCACTGTAGAAGCATGAATTTTATTCTCCTCCCGAAACTCCGAGCATTGGAAATTAGTGGCAGATGGATCATCATCATCTTCTCCTCTGTTTTGATTCTCCTCTTTCAACAGACGAAGATTTTGCCTCCTATGAAGCCTCTCCGGGAATGTCTCCATCCCTGCGTGCGCCAGCAGAAGCCACACAAAGGAGAGGTATTCTACTCCTGATCCAAGGCTCTTAGCGTGTAAGTATCCTCGGCATCTGCCGGCAGAGAAGCAGAGCATCTCCACCCACACATCTCTTATAACATCCCACATCTTCACCTTATCATCGCCTAAATCCATCAATCGTTGAGAAAGTAGCCAAGCATCATGAACAAAGAAGCCTCTCCTGGACTTGATCTTCTTCTTGATATGCTTAGACTTGCCATCACTTTTATGGCGATTTTTTCTTCGCCATCGTCCGGTAGCAATTCCACACTCCTTAGAACACGTTCAAGTTCATCGTAGGCTGTTGTGAAGAGATTCTTTCTGCTGCCAGCCATCAACATCTCAGGATTATCAAACAACAAATGCATCATGTAGTTGGAGATTGCTCTCCCCATCTCTCTGGATGAACAGTCAGCAATATCAGACGTGCTATGGAAGCAGAAATCCGTGGCCAGATGCCACAAAAGGACGATCTCATCGAACGGCTTCTCCAAGCTCCATCCTAGAATCCCGTCGTACCGGCATTTCTCCAGCGTCCACTGCCCCATTGTATCATTGAACTTCCTGTAACTCTCGGCGTCCGTGATGTAATTCACCCATCCATCTCTCACATGATTGCGAACCAACTTTGTAATCTCCTTTGACAAATATGATGGATCCTTGTTGAAGCAGTACTGATCAATCAAGACATTGCAGCAGCCGAAGCACTTTAGTAAGCAGCATCCAATCCTGCTCATCCTGAACTTTTTCTTGTGTGCAAAGAACCCAACGAGGCTATGCTGCGCGACGACGTCAGGCCACTTGACACCATAGGCGAATAGAAGAATCAGAGCGGAGACGATGTCGAGCATGAGCGTGCCGTACAAAATGGCGAATGCCACGGCGACATCCTTGTGGTTGTAAGATGATTTTGGGCAGCTGTGGAAGAGGCCGATGGCGACGACAACCAGCGGCACGGTCAGTGACCATGTCCAGTAGCAGCAGCAAATGGCCAGTGCGTTTGCACGGATGTTCAGCTTGCTCTTGGTGTAGAGAAGATCGAAGATGTTGGAGAGCCCGGTTTCGATCTCCTTGTAAGCTGTATCATCGTCAAGCGCCATGAAATATTTCAGGTTCGCAAGGCGATCGGTGTAGGGATAGGCGAAATCGACGAACAGCTTGTGTGGCACATGGAGCTTGGCGTCATCAGCAGCATCGTCATTGTTGAAGCCAGTGGCCTGAAAGTAAGACTTTGCTGTTGTGATGAACTTGTCAAGCTCATCTTGTCTGCTTTTGGCTGTGGCCTTCTGTGCACGATGGAAAGAACTGACTAGGTTATTGAAACTTGCAGCCTTGAGCGCCAGTGGCTTCTCAAAACATTTCAGAACCCCAGGGATGAAAAGAAGAATCGCTGCGGCCAGAAGCCTCCCGTCGGTAGACGATGACCATGACTTGAAAAACACATAGATAGATACCGTGACCTGCAGATCAACAGATATAAGGAAAGCAAATAGGAAATTTCGTACTCGCGGTCATGGAAACATTTTTGAAAACTCTTAAGCCTCATTCTCTATTCCTTTGGTCTCTACTGCTAAGTAGAAATCAATATAAACCGTAGATCTATTTTAATCAAAGGATTAGATTGAATTCTACTGCCACCCTAATTAAAGATAATAGAAATATAGAAGAATATTCTCATATGGACTGTTTAGATTGATTTCTACTGGCAGTAGAGACCACCGGAGCGGGGCTTCGTTTTCACTGTTTTCACGGAAAGAAATCCCATAGGAATCATGTACCAATCCTCCAAAATGTACTGATTCCATAGAAAAAATAGCATTCACTCTATCCTCATTTTTCACTCAGTGAAGAAAAAATTCCTGTGTTCGCACATGTTTCCTACGTTTTCTCTGTGTTTTTCCTATTCCTGTGAACCATATAACCCCCTAGCGTCTTCCATTTTTGCATGTTTTTCCAAATTCTAAATTTTAAGTGGCATGGTACACATTAATTTATTTGCCAATTTTTTCATATCTATCTTGACGATAAATCCATCATTCAGTCAGTCAATCAAATATACAATTACATCCATTAACTTAGCCAATCGCAAATACACATACCACTTTGTCTTGCTATAATTTTCTATGTGCAAATACATACTGTTTTTTATTTAAAAAACATTAACCCTCAGAATTTTAAAGTTTGATACTTTGATGCGATATTAATAATAATTTCGTATGAGAGCTAGACCAATTAATGAACAAGTTAAGCGACTAACAGGGCATACCTGAGACACTGTCGTTAGGATGTGCCGTTTCCACAACTCATTGTCCTCAATGTTATAAGCAGTGATGAACATCTGGCCACCGAGATGCATTAGTAGGATAGGTGCCCACAACACCTCCAAATCTCGGCTGCCATTGCCGTACGGCAGCTTCTTCCGGCGGTTGAAAAGAGTGGCGAGCGCGTATATCGCCAGGGCGTCGCTGCCGAGGTAGAAGAGCCAGATGAAAAACCTGTACCATGGAGGAATCCGAGACTTGCGTCTACCGCCGAAAATCGCAAGGAAGTACTGGACGGCGAGGCTAGCCAGCACCAGGACGCGCAGCTGCCATTCGTCCCACCATCGCACGGCTCTTGACAAAACCATTGCCGTCTCTCTCCTTCTCTCGTCTCTAGCTCTGATCTCTCTCTACCTGTTCGTGTGTCAACTTCTCGGAGTGCTTTAATTACTTTGTCTAATGATTTTGCCATTCATGCAGCTGTTACAGCATTAATTACTTATTACTGAATTATTTATTTATTGCACATGACGCGAGTCTCTCTATTTTGTATGGGTCCTGATCTAGCTCTGGGTCTTTTATATTGTGTGTGTATAAATTGAGCAAATTTCACCAAACCCCATGTTTTGGGGTAGAACGTTACGAGAAACCATATTTCTATAAAATACTCATATTTCATTGCTATACATAATTATTTTTACATAAATTCATATTAGTTGATTTAAAATACACATCTCTTGTTTACTTATATTTTTCTGCCAATTTTACATTACACTATTGAAATTGAATATAATCCAACTAAAAGTGATAAGACAATATGTTAAACTATATAGACAAACGCTCAAATAACCAAGAATAAACACTTGTTGAAAAGTAGGTAGCATGTATATATGTACTTAATAATATCTCATACATTTTTCATACTTATATATAAATCTAAATATTAGCCGCATAGGTGATATGAGCTTATACCTAAGGTTTCTTGAAACATTGTCTCAAAACCTGAGTTTTAGACAACCTGAGTTTTCATGAAACAAATTGTAAAATTTGTGGTTTGTGTTATAGGTGCCCCAAAACCTGAGGTTTTGTGAAATTTGCTCATATAAATTATTACATACATGTGCTTAGGCATGTATTTGTGCAGCAATTCCGCACAGTTAACCAGGGAGCTATTTTAGACTAGGTGGTGTAGGGGTGTGGTGGTGAACAAGTGAAGTCCTGAGTATATGACTCCACCCACTATGTTTAAATCCTAATGATCACGAATATTATGTACACGCAAGTGGTTTTCTTTCAATAAGAGTTTTCACTACGTTTAATGAGCTCAGAGATGTACCAATGGTTTTGTCTCTTTGAGGTTTGTGTCTGTCTACCGTGTAATAGAAAAAAAAATAAAAAGCTTTATTACACAAACACTATGCCCGTCACTAGGCCAAATTCGATTTTCACGGGCGATGCCCTATTATTTTTGCAGGAGGCCTGTTATCGGAGTTGCCTGAAAAAAATTGATTCGGGGCCGGCGACGTCCCCCAACCGCCTGCAAAATGCAAAAATGATTTTTGCAGGCGGCCCATAAGGCAGTCCGCCTAAAAAAACACAATTATTTTTGCAGGTGGACCATCTAAAAAACACATTTTTTGTAGGTGGCCTAGCTACCCTACCGCACGTAAAGATGGACCTTATCTGCGTGTGCTGCACCCTCTCCCCACCAATATCTCTCTATCTCTTGCTCGCACTTTATCTGTCTCCGCTCTCTCTTTCCCACGGTGCGAGCGACGACGTTTGCGGGCGGGAGGCGGCTAGCGGCAAGGAGTGGATCAGCGGTTGCGGGCGGGAGGCGACCGGTGGCTGGCGACGAGCGGCAAGCGGTGGGGACGGCGGCGGGCTGCGATGACACCCGCCGGCGAACCCGAGGTGGCCAAATCCAGCGTTGGCCGAGGACGGCGGCTCGTTGTCGGCAGCGATGGCCTGGGCCTCCCCCTTCCCCTCCAGATTTGGATTTGGAGGAAGAGGAGGCGATGGCGGCGACCGGCGCCATTGATGCAGCGACGGCCGGTGCAGCTCGGATGTGGCGGAGACACGAAGGCGGGTGCGGCGGCAGCCCACGCCACTCAGAGGCGAGGATCTGGTGCAAGCCGAGGGCGGAGGTGCCGCTGGCCGGGGACGGCGGCTTGGGTGCGGCGGCGGCAGCCCGAGCGTCCCCCATCTACGATGCGAGCGGTCCGGCGGCAGGCAGCAGGCGGGCGATGATGGCACGGCGGCCGGCGGCGGGTGACCGGTCATTTATTTATTTATTTATTTTTTTGCCGCCTGGAATTGTTTTTGCAAGCGGGTGGCAGGCCCACCTAGAAAAATCATGCCTGTCCAAGAAAAATAGGTTTTTACAAGTGGGTGCCGGCCCGCCCGTAAAAATGGAGAATTTTTCTAGGCGGTCATTACCACAAAACACCACATTTGTGCCGCCATATTAGTCCCGGTTTTTTAAAAACCCAGTACTAATAAGAGATCCCAACACACCCACCTCGTCTATATGCCTACTGTAGCAAAGAACCGGCACTAATGGAGCTTATTTGTGCTGATTTATAATAAAAACCGGCACTATTAATATTAGTACTGGTTTTAATTATAAACCGGCACAAATGACTTAATATTTGTGCCGGTTCTTTATAGGGACCAGTACTATTAATGTGAGACGAGCAGAAAATCCCTTGAGCCACCAAGTAGAGTAAATCTCTCCCCCTCGCTCCCCAATCCCCAGCGACTCCTCCTCGCTCCTCTCCCCCACCTACTCCATTCCTCTCCCCCCCCCACTCCTCTCCTCTCAGTCTTCTCCTCTCCCCCGAC
>CM002486.1:2178983-2248509 GCA_000325765.3 Leersia perrieri | reverse complement strand
CCCCCCCACCATCTTCTTCCTCCTGACAACGGTGGTGGCCCAACGTGCGTGCGGCGGTGGCTCGCCCCGAGGCGGCAGAGCAAGCGGCGGCCGTGCCGGGCGGAGCGGCAGATCTGGCGGCCGCGCAGCTCTAGCAATGGTGCGGCACGAGCGGCGGCGGCGGTCTCCTATTGGTCCTCTCTCTCCTTCCCTCTAGCGGCCACGTGCAGTCCTCCTCCACACCGACGGGCTGCGGTGGCGACGCAGCTGGCCACGGTGAGGTTCCCGACATGGCGGATCCGGCGACGGCGCGCCTGAGGAGGCGGATCTGGCGGCTGCGCTCCCTAGCGAGGTAGATCCAATGGCCGTGCGCCTCGGGGAGGCGGATCTGGCACCCGCGCTCCACGAGAGTGCAGCACGAGCGGCGCGGCGGTGATCTCCTGCTTGTTGGGGTGGCAATGGGGGCGATCTCCACCGCAAGGTGCGCCATCGTTCTGTTCTACTCCACGATTTGTCCTTCACCTCGCTTGTTCTTGCTTGATTTAGGATATTTGCAGGTACATGGTGTAATCTGGGTATGAATCTGAGCTATATGCAATACGTGGATGAAACTGAGCTATATATGCATTGTGTAATTGTGATTTAAATTTTCTTCAATTAATCTATGGATGATTTTGTTTCTATTGTAATTTGCAATTTGTTTCTTCAGTTTGGACTGAGCCGGCTATTGAGCTGGCTCAGTCTTTTTTTTTTTGGGTTGTTGAGGATCCTATTTATGCCGGTTATTTATACTGCACAGATGAGGAGAGGACATTTGTCCTGCTTTCCTGGTGCCGGTTGGATAACCGGAACAAATACCAGTTACCAACTGGCACTAATACACTTTTCTGTAGTAGTGGATGCCCTTACCCACCCAAAAAAACCACTTTCACCCGTCCGCAAAGACCTTTTTGTCCTAGTGCTTGTCCGTCTTGCTTGAGAGTATAGCTATTCACTGCGCCATACATCTTAAAATACAATAACATAAGTATTATTAGATATGATATCAACTAGATACTAGATACTATGAATTTTATACTTTATATTGTTGTAATTTTGAAACGAAGAGGTTGTATTTTGAAATGAAGAGAATACTGAAGATAGGTCTAGAGATAGTTGCATTAAATCAACGTATTCATTAGTAGTATGTATATAGATCGGGAGAGTTGAGTCAAGATGACTCGATTGATGGCTGTTCTTATTATATCTTGCCATTACTATACTTATTTCTTTGATCTCTAGTTTAAACATATGTGATTAATTGATAACTTGTACTCAAGATGAGTACGTTTTAAGTATACACAGATCTCGAGGATGACTATATGAATTAATGTTAGGCCTCTCATCTACAGTTACGGATCCTACACATGACTTAAGGCTTTTGAGATCAGGATGGAAATGGTTAGGTCAGACCCATTTATTCCTTGACTTCATGCATGCAACTTGAGACCACGTTTGCGTATATTTTTATCAACCATGCATAGGATAGGAGCTTAGCATGGTGATTTTGATTGATAATATTATGTCAGCCCAATTAGTTCTCTTATTATCTACCTTGTGATTTGTAATTCGCAGTAGTTCAAATGCAACTGTATAATACTTAGTTGATCCTGATAAAACGCATGAAGCCTTTATCTCCCCCCCTACCCTTGTCTCTAACCCACGACACTCTTTTCCTTTCTGTCCGCCTTTCCCTTGCCTCACCAAGGTAAATTTGGCACCAACAAGACCTGCCCGGTCTGCCTCCTTCCTCTCAAAACGTGATTGACTTGACTATTTGAAAGATTTTATGGAAGCGTTATCACCTCTCTCGAGGCCGCTAAGTATATTTATATGAGTTAGGAACAGCCTCCAACGTGGCTTACAAGAAGATAACATTCGGAACTTAGGGTATAAGGCAAATCTCAACAAACTCCCTATTATCGCATGCGCTGGATAGAGCTGCACGCACCAATCTAGCTATGCTAGTTAAACCCTAATAATATCTCATGTAACAAACTATTTCTAACATTCCCCCTCAATCATAACTTTTCTGATTGCGACGGAAATTACAAAGCTGTTGAACACCAAGTGGTTTAGTAAATCCATCAGCTACCTGATCACTAGAAGATATAAATCTGATTTCAAGTTGCTTATTAGCAACCTGTTCTCTGACAAAATGATAGTCTATCTCAATATGCTTAGTGCGAGCATGGAAAACTGGATTGACTGATAAGTATGTAGCTCCCAAATTATCACACCATAAAACTGCAGTAGAAGGAGTAGAAATTCCTACTTCTTTCAATAAAGTCCGTACCCACATTACCTCAGCTGTAGCATTTGCAACAGCCTTGTACTCGGCCTTTGTACTGGATCGATCTCGACACAATAGCCTTCTTCCTTGCACTCCAGGAAATAAGATTTGATCCCAAAAACACAGCAAAACCACCGGTAGATCTGCGATCATCCAGTGATTCTGCCCAACCTGCATCAGAAAATGCACTAACAAGCAAGGAAGAGGATTTACCAATTTTCAAACCAAGGCTAACTGAAAATTTTACATATCTCAATATCCTTTTAACTGCCATCCAATGTTGCATCGTAGGACTGTGAAGAAACTAACAGACTTTATTGACTGCATAAGATATGTCAGGCCTAGTCAAGGTTAAGTATTGTAGAGCACCAACTATACTTCTATATCTAGTAGCATCTTCTGGTCCAAGAACTGTACCATCATGTGCTGACAATTTTTTTGAAGTAGATAAAGGAGTACTAACAGCCTTACAATCTGACATAACTGCTCTTTTGAGTAAATCTAGTGCATATTACTCTCGTGTTAGTAAAATTCCATCATTTACCTTACTAACCTCTATTCCAAAGAAATAGTGAAGATTTCCCAAGTCTTTCAGGGCAAAATCTTTCTTCAAATCCTCCAGTACGTAGTGCACTAGATGCCTCCTGTGTTTAACTTGCAATAATTATGTCATCAACATGTATAAGCACAAATATAACAATATTACCTCTTCTATAAAAGAACAAAGAGGTATCCGCCTTGGAAGCTGTAAAACCAAGCTCACACAGTTTTCTACTGAGTTTTGAATACCAAGCCCTTGGATCCTATTTTAAACCATACAAGGCCTTATCCAGCTTACAAATATACTGAGGCTTGCTCTTATCTTCATACTCTGGTGGTTGCCTCATATAAACTTCTTCTTCTAACTCTCTATGCAAGAAAGCATTCTGTACGTCAAGCTGTCGAAGAAACCATCCTCTAGAAACAGCAATAGATCTAATAGTAACAGGTTTGATAACAGGGCTGAAAGTATCCTCATAATCAACTCCATACTTCTCTGTTTAAACCCCTTAGCTACCAAGCGAGCTTTATATCTGTCTAGACTACCATCAGATTTCCTTTTAACTTTATAAACCCATACCCTGACTATATGGAACCAAATGCCAGGTTTTGTTATGCATTAATGCAGCAAGTTCATTATCCATCGCCTCCTTCCAATTTTTATCTTGTAATGCATCAGCTAGACAATGTGGTTCTTCTGAAATAGCAGCGAAAAGATTGTACCTTACAGTGCCATTAGTGTAAATTTTCTCCTTTCTTATTCCCCTCTGCAGCTGAGTAACCGGACGAGCCATACTCTGATCTGACACCGGCGCAGACGATCGGTTGCTTTCATCAGGCGTAGAAGTTGTCGGCTGAGATGCAGGCAGGGGCAACGTGGCGGCATTTGACTGAACGGGAGAAGCAGTCGCGTCCGCCTGCACGCGCACGCTCTCGGGAGAGCCGCTGCGAGCGGGAGATGCACCGGTAGCCGGTAGGTGCGCCTGACATCGCCGATCCGGAGGAGGATTCCTCGACTGTGTCAGCGTGATTTCCGTGGGAATTGCTGTCAAGATCTTCTGCGTCTGATGGATCCTGTATTTCCTGATTTGCACTGTTTTGAGCTGAATTTTCAATAGAAACTGGCTGCGAATTTTCTGCATTCTCAGAGAACACATCATATTGTCCAGGAGCATTAAACATATGACCATTAGTACCCCTACTAGCAATAGAAGGATTTAAAAGATCACTCGGCAGTAGGAGAATTTCAGAACGGAGTCGTGCTCCAGCATTGGAATGTAATTTAGAGAAAGGAAAAACATTCTTATCAAATACAACATCACGAGAAATATAGACCCGACCAGTAGAGACATCAAGGCACTTAAAACCTTTGTGAATATTGCTGTAGCCAAGAAAAACACATTGCTTAGACCTAAACTGGAGCTTGCTAATGTTATAGGGTCTAAGATTCGGCCAACAAGCACAACCAAAAGTTCTCAAGGCGGAATAATTTGGTTTTTGAGACAAGAGACGCTCTAGTGGTGTGGAATAGTCTATAAGTTTACTCGGTGTTTGATTGATGAGATATGTGGCTGCTAAGAAAGCTCCATCCCAAAATCTAAGAGGCATGGATGCATGAGCTAAAAGAGAGAGTCCAACTTCTACAATGTGTCTATGCTTTCGTTCAGCTGATCCATTTTGTTCGTGTGCATGGGGACAAGAAACTTGGTGACTAATGCCAATTTTCTTGAAGGAGTGCAATTTTTCATATTCACCACCCCAATCAGTTTGCATGGATAGAATTTTGCGACCAAATAATCGCTCAACAAGTTGCTGAAAATCACTAAAAACCTGAAACACTTCAGATTTTTTCTTAAGCAAATAGAGCCAAGTAAATTTACTGTAATCATCAATAAAACTGACAGTAATTCCTGCCTCCAACAGAATCTAGAGCAGGTCCCCATATATCTAAAAACACAAGATTTAAAGGATAGCTGGACACACTAGTGGACTTGGAGTAAGGTAATTGGTGTCTTTTACCCTGCTGACAAGCATCACACACACCTAAGACATTATTTTCTCCAAAACATGGGAGATTATTATTGCTAATGACTCTTTTAACTATTTCTAGGGATGGATGACCCAAACGACTGTGCCATCGGGAGAGCGAGGGCTTGACGACTCCGAGGACTTGCTTGGAAGAACACAAGGAAGAAGGTGGCACAGGATATAGCCCATTGCGACGTGGCCCTCTAAGAAGAGGACTCTTCGTTTCCTGATCCTTAAAAACAAAGAAACGAGAATGAACTTCAACAAAGGCATGGTTATCAAGGGCTAAGCGATGGGCAGATATAAGATTTTTTTGTGCTTGTGGAACATGAAGGACATTATTAAGATACAAATTGCGTGTAGGGGTACGAATAATAGATTGGCCAACATGTTTAATGTCCATACCTGATCCACTAGCCGTGAAGATCTGCTCCTTCCCGTTGTACTTCTCTCTAGTCATCAGTTTCTCCAGTTCTACCGTGATATGGTCGGTGGCACCGATATCGATATACCAATTCGTGTCAACTCCATACCCACCAGTTGCAGCTGCAGCAGTTTTAACATCTGGAACAAAATCCTCATCGTACCTGTGCCAGCACTCGGCAACGACGTGGCCGGTCTTGCCGCAAAGCTGGAAGACCAGAAGTGGATGCCTTGCGTTGTTGTTGGAGGAGTTGTTGCTGTTGGAGCGGCCGCCTCCGCGACCACTGTTGTTGCCTCGTCCACGACTGCGGCCACCATTGCCGTGTCCACCATTGTTGCGACCACCGCCGCGGTTGGAGAAGCCCCTGCTGCCACCACGCCTGGCGGCGTTTGCTGAAGAGGAATAGCCATTTTGTGCGGCAGATTGGTGGAGCTTGTAGCGCGACTCGAAGCTCAGCTGCTGCGAGTAAACTTCAGCAAAGGTGATGGCCTCCGATCTCCCAACTAGAGAGGAGACTACCGGCTCGAACTCCTCATCAAGGCCAGCCAGGATATAGGACATCAAGTCCTCGTCGTCGAGTGGCTTGCCGGCAGCAGACATCTCATCAGCAAGCATCTTGATTTTGTTGATGTAGTCGGTCACGGATAGCTCGCCCTTGTGGGTCGTCGCTAGAGCCAGGCGTGTGTTCACAGCCCTTGCCCGTGACTGCGTGGACTGCATCGTGTTGATGGTGTTCCACGCCTCGGTTGCCGTCCCATTGTCGACAACCTGCATCAAGATCTCTTTGGATAACGAAGAAAGAATAAAGCCTAGGACCTGTTGATCCGAGAATACCCACGCCTCATAGGCCGGGTTGATCTTCTTCACGTTGTTCTTGCCTTCCTTCATGGTGATCACGGCGTCGGGAACCTTGGTTTCGCCAGTCAGGTAGCCATCCAGCCGCACGCCACGGATCGGTGGCAGGATCTGGGCCTTCCAGAGTGGGAAGTTGCTCCGGGTGAGCTTCTCAGGGATAGTGACACCGGAGAGAGGGTTCGCAGTGGCGTTGGATGAGGAGGCCATCGTCAGAGCGATCTGATCGTGGCCGAGAAGGCTCTGATACCATGAAAGATTTTATGGAAGCGTTATCACCTCTCTCGAGACCGCGTACGTATATTTATATGAGTTGGGAACAGCCCCCAATGTGGCTTACAAGAAGATAATATTCGGAACTTAGGGTACAAGGCAAATCTCAACAAACTCCCTATTATCGCATGCACTGGATAGAGCCGCATGCACCAATCTAGCTATGCTAGTTAAACCCTAATAATATCTCATGTAACAAACTATTTCTAACACTATTACCATTCATGCCTACATGTCACTATGTCAATGACCAAACTCCTCTGTGTTTACTGCTAAAGGATCAGATTCCCTCCCTCCCATCCTCTGACACTGACGTTAACATTGACTATATGCTCATAACCCCACTGTTCTTCCCACCAACTCAAATACCACCATCACCTGGATCTCCTAACCACCTCGGGTGCACATCCACTCTCTTGGCCCTGACCACGGACCACATTGAGATTTATAAACGTAAGTTGACCTGCACATATTTATATATTTGCTCTAATTAGCGACAATTGCGCCAAGTAAGATGCAACCATATATGTTTTCAAAGACTCGACCGTATAAACTAAGGTGCAACTTTCATGTTTTTTAACCGTAGCATAAATGCAGATTCTAGAACTTGGCCGCTATATAGACAAAGTCATCGTAGATGCTCACGAACCAGGTGGGAAGTTCCCACCGTAAGGAACCTAATTGAGCTTGCTACGACCAGTTCACATTTTCTTGGTCCTGTTATTTTAGCAAAAAAAATAAGCTGCTTGGTTAATTTGATGGCACACAAACCGACACCAGAACATGCTGCACACATCACACCTTCCTCTCTTCTACACCTCGCAGTACCCCCAGCACACCCAGTTCAGTTCTATGTTCTTTCTTCTGTTCTCCACGATCGAGAGAGAACGAGAGAGAGGGTATATACACTGTAAATCCTTCAGTTTCCTGTAGAAAGTTAACCGGGGCGGCAAGCCGGCAATAATGTCGGACTCGGAGTCGGAGTGGGCGTCGGAGGGGAGCAACAAGTCTGCACGGCATTTTGATCCTCTGGATAACTACCAGGTCAAAGACTACATGATCCCGCCGCCGGCGCCATTGATAGACTCGGGAGAGCTCCGTCAATGGTTGCTATACCGGGCACTCGTTTGCGAGTTGGTGGCCGCGTCTCTGTTTCAGTACATCACCGTCGCCACAGTCATTGGGTACAAGGTCCAGAGCTCCGACGACCATTGCGACGGCGTCGGCACACTCGGCGTCGCATGGGCTTCCGGCGGCATGATGTTCGTCCTCGTCTACTGCAACACCAAAATCTCCGGTATGTACGTACGTCGGTGCCAGCCCGGCCGCCCTCTCTCTCTCCCCCCTCCTTGTACGGAAGTAAGGATCAAGTTAAAAAAAAGCTGCATTAGTTAGACTTTTGTTTGCTGCCTCCGTTCCAAATTATACGTTGTTTTACCTAGATCGAATTGAATAGAATGCAAGTCAAAAAAAAATTGAATAGAATGGTGACGGCGATTGATTGATAAGAGGAGGTAGATATAGGAATTAAGATAGTTGTGATGAGTTGAGGTGAGAAAGAACATATATAAAGAACTAACATCTAACATATATATATATGGGACGATGCATGCAATGTTTTGGTACCGGATATTGGTCTACAATTTTGGAGTTTAATTAAATTATATAAGTTTTAAACTATTATGTTTAATTATAAGGTACAATATTACTGTTGTTTTAAGTATAGTTTGTGATTCTCTCATTCTTCGAAATAAAGTGTAAATGATTGAGTTATTATATTGTCACACAAGTAGTAACTTAACTTTGGACCGGCCGGTACCATAATAGAGATGGAATGGGCCCAGAGTGGCCGGTATTTGACCCCAGATATAGTGGCCACAATGGTTTTGGTCTGTACCTTTTTAAAGTATTCTAGATTTTTATAGATATTAGGGAGTGCCTATAAACTCTAAAATAACCATGAACTAATATAAAATCTATCAAAATATTGGCAAACTAGTATAGTCTTGTAAGTATTCACACACGTAACTAAAAATAATTTATATTATCTTTGTTCCAGAATAAAGTTATTTATATATAGGAGGATGTGGTATTTCCTTTATCTAGATTAGTTGTCATAGGAAATGTCACGCCCTACCAGAAATAGCTATATTTTAGGATGGAGGAAGTAGATATAAGCTATATTTTAGGATGGAGGAAGTAGATATAACTATTAGGGGCTATTGCATAACTGACCCTATTTTAGTAGCTAACTACAGATTTGACCCTATTTTTCACACTTTGCATATTTGACCCTGTTTTCTAAATTTGGAGATGAGAAGTGACCCTAGTCTATTAAGTGAGGTTGACGGAGTTAAGTGATGCATATGTGGACGTTTATATCCTTGCACATTGGACCCTACTTTGCCAAACTTTCTTGTATATTTGGCCTAATTTTGCACTTTGTATTTGCAACAAATATTTGAAATATATGACTTATCAGAATCAGATTTAAAACACATTTGAAAGATTTGGCTGATATTTGACTAAAATTTGATAACTATGACAAATTTGATGAAATTTGAATTAAATTCAACTGAAATTTGAATTAGATTTAACAAACTTTTGGTTAAAAAAAATTGATATAGTTTTGGCCGAATTTCAACAAAATTTTGACAGGAACAATCAAATCTAATAGAAAGAGTACTTCTTTGTCTTCGTGTTCATCGAGTCGATTTAGCAGCAAGCCATCTTCTTCAGAGAATAGCAGCACGCGAAGACCATCGCTTGCCGCTCCAAGTTGTGGCCGTCGTGGCTCGCCAGGTTGGGCGCACGCCGCCGCCACCGCCGCTGCTCACAGCTCCAAGCTCTACGCCCACCACCGCAGCACCTCGTCGCGCTAGGCTCTCACTGTCGACGCCGCACGCAACTTCAAGCTCAGTGCCGCTCGCTGCCGTCCCCCGTCGCAGCACCCCGCGCGCGGCTGCCGCCCACCGCCCATGGGCGGCCGCTGCCTCGCACCGATTCACGCCGCCGCCGCGTGCAGCCACCGCCACGCACAAACCCTAGCCTGAGCCGCCAAACACTCTCGTAGTGGGAAAGGAAGGGGGTAAGGTTAGATGAGCGGTAGTTTTGTCTTTTTGCGTGTTCTTTTTTTTTCTATTTTTTAAATTCTGATTTCTCACGGTACCCTAACAGTAGGGGTCAGAAAGCTGCTTTAAATTTGAAAACCCAGATCAAAACTGCAAAGTGAAAAGAAATGGTCAAATCTGCAATTAGCTCTTAAAATAGAGTCAGTTATGCAATAGCCCCTAACTATTATAGGTTGTGTTATTCACTTATTCGTGGTTTAAAAGGCAATGCTAGGAAAAAAAAACTACAACGAAAAATCTCTAAAATTAAATTTATAAAATTAAATTGTGGTTCAACTAAACTACTTCCTCCGTCGGCAAATTTATGACATCCCATCTTAAATACTTTATATTTATTTATGAATGAAGAAAGTATGTGCTATTGTTAGGGATAGTACTCGGAACGTACAACGATTGTAAAGTACTTCCTCTAATGGCTGGCCGGATAGAAAATATTAATAGGATAATGTGTTTCACGTATAGGAGGGCACATTAGCGTGGCAGTGACATTTGGGCTGCTACTGAAGAGGAAGGTGAGTGTTATACGCGCTGTGCTATACATGGTAGCGCAATGCCTGGGCGCCATCCTAGGTACGGGCATCGTGAAGGGCACAATGGACAAGCACTTGTACAACTCCAGTGGTGGCGGCGCCAACATGGTGACCGATGGCTACTCCCATGGCACCGCCTTGGGCGCCGAGATCATCGGCACCTTCATCCTTGTCTTCGTTGTCTTCTCCTCCGCCGACCCCAAGCGCAAAGCACATGGCTCTCACATCCCGGTACAATTACACACACTGCTAAATTTTTTACTCTATGTGTAACTTTGACTATTCGATTCCAATTTATATATTAGAATATAATCATAATATCTAACAGAACTATAATACTATAAAAGTGCTTGCAAAGAAAAATCTATACCCGCACTTTTCTGTGTTTTGAAACTAATTAAATATTCTGAGAGCTTTTTGATATATGCTTAAAACCGTCTAATCGAATAAAATAAATACCATATTTACATACTAAGGGAGTATATGAATGATCAATATGTCCTAATTCATTTGATAAAAAAATATATCTCCTAATTAATTAATTGGGGAATTCCTTGTGTTCCCTTAGATATTTTCTTAATGCCCTTGAATTTTGGCTGCTCCCACATGAATTTCAATTTTGATTCCCTCTATGTCCATTTCTTAAATGACCGTGATTTAGACTGTTAATATATATATTTTTTTAGAAATGGCCATATTGCTCCTTCCTACAAATATTTATATGATAGCTTCATGAGAGAGAAAAATAATTCTCAATGTGAAAAAGGATTCATTTGTGAAAGAAAACATAACTGATGGAATCATTTGACCATAACTTTAAAACTCAAATTTAATTTTTTTGATAAACTTTAAATTAAATTTAGTGTCATATAAATTGTCAACAAAATTTAAAGCAAAAGACATATTAATTATCATTTTCAATTCTTGATCAAAATATTTCATGGATTTAACCATTTTTAAGGAATGTTTGAAAATTTAAATTTGCTCATGAAATAATTCTATCTCATATTTAATATATATGTTAGTATTTTTACATTGAGATTTATTATTAAGCAGCTATAACACATAAATATCAGAGAGGGCATGGTAGAAATTTTACAAAATCTGACGGTTAATTTATAATAACGGAAAAGATATGGATGGGATGAAAATAAAACACGTAACGGAAATATAGAGGATGAGTAAAAGTGCAAGGACCCTTACAGAAAAGATTGAGAAAATATTGAGGGGCACGTAAGTAATTTTCTGTTAATTAATCAATTCACAATGTTGCGATGCTTATAATCTCCTACTCCCTCCATCACAAAATATAGATATCTGGATGTGATATTTCCTAGTTCAATGTATCTGGATTAAATCTCAGTCCAGATACATTGGATTAGGAAATGTCCCATCCCTTTTAATATAGTTATATTTTAAGACGGAGGGAGTAATTAATGTGCTGACTGGATTGATTGGGCGTATGTCCATATATGCGCGCCGATCGTTTGGTTGATTTGTTTAGCTGCTCCTGTCACTGCCCTTGGGGTTCACACTGTTCGCGGTGCACTCGGCCACATTTCCCATCACCGGTGCCGGCCTCAACCCTGCCAGGAGCTTTGGCGCTGCCGTCATCTACAACCACAAAAAGGCATGGGACGATCACGTACGTAAGCTACCCCACACACACACACTTCTGGCCACTTTCGCGTTAATAATTCATCGATCTTGTCTTGAATAATTGACGATTCAAGTAAGATTTGGACAGAACATTGTTTTGAAAAGTTGAGCACTAAAATATACTCCAACTTCTTCTGAATGTTTGACACCGTTGACTTTTTAGCACACGTTTAACCGCTCGTCTTATTCAAAAATTTTGTAAAATAAGTAAAACTATAGGTAAGCATAAAATTATATTTAAAAATAAATCAAATGATAAAAATAATTAATAATTATGTAATTTTTTAAATAAGACGAACGGTCAAACATATATAAAAAAAGTCAATCGCGTCAAATATTTTGGGAAGTAGTGAGTAGAATTTAATATGATATCACGGGACTGTGCTTTCTAAAAAGTTTACAGGTGACATTATTTTGGTTTTAAATTGAGTATTTAAAAAATTATTGATGGTCAAGAAGTTTAACCAAAACATTATTTCAAACGTCAAATATATATTGCTGGTGGGTTCAATTCGTCACCATTGCATCTCTGAATGTTTGCTTTTTGCATACACACGCAGTGGATCTTCTGGGTGGGTCCTCTCGTCGGAGCTCTTGCTGCCGCTGTGTACTACCATTACAATCCCCGACACGAATTCATCAAAGTGCTACTGGACGGCTTCGAGGATAATCCTAGCAATTAGCGATCGATATGGCAACTGATCGCGCTAATTGATTTTTTTTTTTTGCGAGGGCGCTAATTGAATTAGGATGACAACAGTGCATATTGATGTGCAACTCAGTACATGTGTAAATTCGGCCTTTGAAGGCCTGTCTGGTCGGTTTCCTGCTTTTACAAGTTTTGCTCGGTAAAAAATGGAATGTTATGCAAATAGTAGTATATAGGATTAACCTGTGCAAAATTCATTTTCAACAAGGCAAATGCATCATGTACTGAAGAATGTGACCATGATTAAATTCTCAATTTTCATGCATAGTTATGAATCTTTGACGACAAGTTATGAAACTGACCTTAAATGGGATGAGATGACATCTTTACATTACGATTTCTGGGTGCTAATCCCAGCCGGAGAGCCCTGCCACGTAGCTCATCAAGATTCCACGGATCGCACCCCTCCAGCAGCCGCCCAATTACAGATCGATGGTCAAAAATTACAGCGGTGGACTTTGATGTAAATTATGAGATTTCAAAGGATTTAATTGAAAATATGTTGCCTGACTTTCTCGAACCTTCCCTCCCTTGTCGGCTTCTCCCCGTGCTCTCACCGCCATTGCTGTCTTCGTCTCTTCTTATCCTCTCATCCCATCTCCGTCATCATCTCCTTCTCCTCTCCCACTTCTCAGCGTTCTCGCACATCCAAGCCGCCGCCGCTGACCTCTCCCCGTGTTCCCTATCGATCTTCTGCCCTCTCACTGTACTCTTGAAACAGCACCGGCCCATCGGGATTTTTCGCTTTTAAGAAATCATCGTTCCAGATAAATCACCGATCCCTCCTGTCACCTTCTTGAACCAGTAGATCAAGAAGAGATCAGCGGCCACCGCAAGTCTTTCTCCTGCATCATCGATCTCCCTGTGGTTGACATCTCTCGTCTTCGTCGTCCATGCCTTCGTGCAGCAACGTGAGCAGGTTCTTTGAGTGGGCAGCACCGCAGCAGGCAGCAGCGCTGGGTCGGAGAATTAAAGAGGGTACGTACCATCCAGGGCGCCATTGCGCACTGCAAGAGATTGCAGCAGAGGAGGAGAACCAGCGACGTGGTGTTCTATTCGGTGGCTAACATACGCAGCAATCCTCTGTCTCAGGAGAGGCAGGAGTTGTGCGGGGGACGATGACTTGATTATTTATTAATTATTCCCTTGTTGATTTGATCTCATGACTAACAGAGTTGGCAAGAACAGAAAAAATATCATATTTTTTTGCTCGTTTTCTGTTTTGTCTGTCGGATGAAGGGCCTGTGAAGATGAACATTGGTGTTGTGAATGAATCACTGTGAGTTTTTTTTTCCTGCTTGTTCTTTTCCTCACGTATTTACTTAGACCAAAGGATTTACCTGTATGAATATGAATCCCTGAATCTCTGTCATCTGCTCCCATTCTGATACATTCACCTTGATCCACTTCTTTTACCTCTTTTACTGTGTTTGCTCGTGTTCAGAAGCATTCCATTGCATCCCGTATTGTACCGGATTTCGTTACGTTACGTTACCTCGCTAACCATAGCAGTGGATGGCTGCAAGTATACTGTTGTAGAGCTGAGTTACTGTACTGAGTGTTTCAAGGGTGACACCGACTTGGTGGTAGATTTTATGCATGTCTCAAATTACACTCTTGCTACTTGACCATGCATTACGTTCATGGAGGAGTACCAATCAAATTGGATAAAAATTACATCATGTATTACACCCTCACATGTTTTGTATAGTTAGTTATACAAGGCACGTCGAAGCCAGGCTCCCATATTAATAAGCGGACATCTACTTTTTACTTGGCTTCAATGAGAAAATATGATTAGGCCAAATAGGTTGTCCAACCCAACCCAGCCTTGTATAGGCACTGGATGGTCGCGCCAACGGCGCACTCCATTTTTGTAGCTAGTGATACCTATAGTTGGGCCTGCTTATGCAGCGAGACATGCATGCGTGCCGCGCGCGTATCGGACGGGCGCTATCTGTTGGTGGCCGGGTCAGTGTCCGATCAGATAAAACGATCTGACGGTGCATGGATCACTTTGGCGCATGCTACTTGTGTTCTCAGTTTTCTTGTTTGCCATTCATCTATAAAAAATCAAGGCTTAACTGGATCCAAGCCATTATAATTTGCCACGATTGAAGAAATACCACTACAATTCGGTATACCGTCTGGATGCCACTAGTGCTTGATTTAAATTTTAGCCTTGTCATTTCGTTGACAAGATTCGACATCTTTTTCATTGTATTTTAGTATGGACTGAATTGCCCTCACTACTCTTCGCTGACAAGTGGGCCTCATGTTCATCCCCTTCTCTTCTTTCTCGTGGAGACCGGCGGCATCAGGGGGCGGCGACGATGAAGGTGCCGGCGGTGAGGCGGCCTCCAGCGAGGTGGTGCAGCATTAGGCGGCGGCAGAGGAGGAGACACGGCGGGTCGCGGCCATGTGGGGAAGGAGCGCGGTGGAGGGAGGGGAGCGGATGGCGAGCTCGACGACGGCGACGACTACAAGACCTCCTTTGCCAGGGTCAGACGCATTGCCCTGCACCTCAGTTGACGGCAGCCGCCTTGGCTACTCCCTGCGTCCCTCGCCACTGGCACCGCCGGCTGCCTCTACTGCTCCCCTCCTCCCACGACGCTGGCATCACCTCTAGATCCACCATCGGCGGCACCTCGCCCGCCTCGCCTCCCTTGCTACCGGCGCCGGTAGCCACCTCAGATGTTCCCCTCCTCACCGGTGGCTGTCTCGGCTACTCCCCACCTCCCCTGACTCTGGTGCCGGTGCCGGACGCCGCCTCGCCGGTCGAGTTTCCCCTCCTCCGGGCATCCTCTCTCAGCCATATCTCACTATGTGTTGTGGGGCCACATGTCGGCAGGCGTAATTTCATCCAAACATAAATACAGTTTGGCACAGTAGGCAAAGATGTTGAATCTGGTCAACAAAATGGCATGACTCAAATTTGGATCAAATACGGATGTCACCCAGCCGATATACCGAATTGTAGTGGCATTTCTCTGATCGTGGCAAATTACAATGGCATGGATCCAATTAACCCTAAATTCAACTGGCTAGGCTTTGCAACACCCTACAGTTAAGTGGTCTTAATTGAGGTCCTAACACAGCAAGGACTCTAGAATGTCGGTTAGTCAGCGAATAAAAAAACTTAATAAAATATGGGGTCTACATGTCAAATAAATAGGAAAAGAAACTAGGGGGCACCTATTCATCAGGTGACTGAAAATTTTTATTCCATCAGTCAATTTTGTGCATCATCAGATCTACATCCAACAGCCAGACTAAAAACGGCGTATCTACAGCAAGTTTGAGCGAAAAAAAGCTAAAGCCATCTTAACGGGCCCGCACACAGTAAGAGCAAACCCGTTATTCGTTAATGGGCTCGTTATTGGGCTGTATGTCCTTTGAACCCCTTTCAGTTTTGACAATGGCCAATTTTTCGTTCTTTTGTGGTTTAGGCATGTTAGTAATTTGTTTTGTTTCTCTCATTTGGGTATATTTTGAGCTAAGATTTCATCAGATAGTATCTGGTCATATGCTGTCTTTGATTTTGTCCATTGGTGGTTGATTGAACTTACCCGCTTTATTTGTTGGGCTTATGCACCGGGATCTTCCCTTTTGACAATTACAACTGTTTGTGCTTTAGTAAAGCACACAGAAAAACAATGCATGAGCTCAAATAGTATTAAAAAACCATGCTTTACTGCTTCCTTACAACAAGGACTATAAATGCACTACCTGTAATCACATGAAATTGTACTAAGATGTCCACTGCCAAAGGAGGACATGTAGGAGGTTTACTCTCCTTGAACAATTGTATTGCCAGTTTTGCTCTTCTTGAACCGCTGTATCGCCTGCCTCGTGCTCTTGTCAAGCCTCAACTTGCTCCGCTTGCCAAAAAGCCAGAAAGTAAACAAAAGTTCAGAAAAAAAAAACAAATAACAGAGACAATTGGAACACTAAATAACATGCACCAAAAAAGAGCACACACACATTAAATCAGAGGGAACGTTAGACAATAAGACCCAATTTTGTTCATTCAGTGTATAGTCTCGAATTATCTGCACATGGACTTGGCAAATTAGAGCACCAAAAGGCACAAATTTTGTCTTTGCTTGTTCTACATGCACAGACCTAATAGTATTTTTTTTTATCAAAAACAAAGCAAGAGTGTATAATCACCAATGCATACAGACAGAGAAAGCATCATCTGTCTATGGACTGCACTTAAACATACACACAGAAGCAATCTCCTTAATCTGAGTACAACTATAGTTTCAAATTTGTGCAACTAAGCTTGCCCTGAAGTGCAATCTCACATATATATATGTGCAACCTTTTTTAGAAAAATCTTTTTCATGCATATGGATGAATGGATCATGTTTCAGCAAGAACATAATACATAATGTTTTCTGATATAATGTATGTGTTTTTTTATGAAAGCATTAAATGTACACAGATGAGGAAACGTTAATACATGAATTTTCTTCCATTTTATGCACATATGCCCGCGCGCGCACACACACATATAATACATGTCAAAATTCCAGACAAAACGAACCATGTTTCAATATTTCCAGAAAAAAGATTAACCTACACACACATAGAACCAACACTGCAAACGGTGCAATTCACATTATATTTTTGTGCAAACGGTGACACCTTACATACAGTTGCTAAGCTCTATCATAACGTGCAATGTGGTCTATAACAATTGTTGCATCTGCTAACAGACACAAATCTAAAAAAAGAAATATATAGTCCTAATGATTTTTGACAGATCTATGGTTTCAATCCCGCTTTCATATGCTTTCACTCTCTTCAAAAGTGTTTACCTGGTCTGCTCGATGTGTGTTTCGCTTATCTTTCCACCATTTCACCTCCCTGAACCTCCCCTTTGGATGTATATCTGACTTCACCAAAATACAAAATTTTTTGCAGATGAGAAAATAATTTGTTGAACTCTTCAACCACACAAAAGCACATTTTCTATGTAGAAAAAGTGCACCACTGAAATGAAAGACTTCTCAACATATGTATGTACAACCACTGCATCTTCTATCATTTTTTGGGGGGTGGTCAAACCTAGCCACATAACAGTTTCATATAGACAAAAATCAAAAGTTGCACAAATTTATAGCTGAAGTTGAGCAAATTTATAAGCAACTATATACAAAGTGCACCACAAAAAGGGCTCCCAAATTGTGCATGTAGAACTGTGGCATCTTGTATCGTTCTTTTCTTTTTGTCAAACACAACATAATTTCAGATAAAAAATACCAATAGTTGTACAAATGTATAAGCGAAGTTGCATAAATCAATTTATAACTAAAGTTGGGCATGCTTAAAAATAACAACTAGAACAACAAAGCCAGGGAGGGCAAATTTGCTTAGTGGGAGAAATTTTTTGTTCTTGACTTTGACACCAAAAAAAAAAATGAAGTTATTTATAGTTGCAAAAAATGTCTGCAGTTTCACAAAATATTGTTAAGTTCTTAACTGCTCTAGTACCTAACACTAATAGCAGATTCAACAAAACATATGCTTTTGTGACCTTTCACATCAGCATTGCTTTAGTTGCACAATATTTGTACTACGCTTGAGGTGAAAATAATAAAAATTGCACCTTTGAATCGTGCAAGTCTAGTACATCTATGGTCCACAGTGACTGCATAGCTATGAGAAAAAAATCAGAGATGTATAGAATGAGTACTTACAGCCCCAATCCAGTGGTAGAATGCCAGCTTCAAAGTCTCTTGGCATATCTCTGCATAGATCCAGTCATCCAGACCCACCTGCATCAAAGCTCAAAATTCACAACAGTTTTAACACAGATTGCACATCAATCAAAGGAGATGCAGTTCAAGCAAAATCATTCACCACTTTCCAGATGCAGCCCAGATAAACACATCTGTATGCAGTTATACTTGACTTGCACAAGTTATTGGTACGCAATTTATGAACAAGAAAAAATCAAATGGAGTTTATAGTACTGAACCTCACAAACATTATTAAACCCTCAAAAGGGCAAGTCTAAATGCAAAGCAAAAACAATGTAAAAACTGAAGTAAAATATCAAGTGCACCCAGCAAAAACAAAAGGAGTTCAGACTTCAGAGTAATGATCTGCTTTAACAATATAACGAACATACAGAATGCCAAAAACTTGTAGTCTAAAATCAATATTTGCCTCTTCTTTGGCTGAACCTTTTATCATTTCCCCCCTAACCCAGGCATGGAAAATCACCAATCGACAACATTCCAAGCATAATTTTTTAAAAAGATGTGCTGAAGCATAAAAAAATTTCTTATATTTGTTAATGATCTCTACTTAATCACAGTTCAGAGATGGCTAGTTCAGCTTTATTCTCAAGCGAACATAATCATTACAAATGTGACCTGCTTTAATTTGGCAGCCAAGCTGTTTATTTAACTCAGAAAGGCAACTAATTGCTTGCTACATCAAAAGCGTGGGCTTCCCTTCTCTGCTTAGTGCAGACTGCATGCGGTCCCTTCCCTTCTCTGTTTTATCGGGTATCTCTGTGATATTTCTACAGTAAGATAGCTCTTACATCTTTACCTGACCAAATTCTCGATAGGAAAAAAAGGCTAGCAGCCATGGCAGTTAGTTTGTTTCTAAATTCGTTGCTACTCAAACACTATATACTGGACAATGCAGTTAAGCAGAACTAGAACAGAACAAACCAAAATAACTTGTCACTAACATACGTGTGGTTCAATAAAAATGACCAACTGTCAAGACGAACAAGTATTGTGTACCGATATGTATGGTTTTGCTCACCGAAAATTGGACTGGTTATACATGTTGAAAAGGGAGCCCCAACGCCCAACAAGGCAACAAATGCAGCCAAATCTTACCGTCAGAAAATACAAAGAAATGCAAAAACACAAGGCAAAGGTGCAGGAACAGTGGATGGGACGCTTTGTTGTCAAAAAAGCAGAAGGGTGAATAAGAACAGTATGGGGAGGATGAAAGCCCATGTCAACTCCACACTGCCATAGTCACTATACGTGTCTCCCTCCTCGCCTCATCTCCCCGAGCTTGCCGGTGGCCATGAGGTCGACGCCGACCAGATCTGGATGGCACAACGGTGGAGAGCTCGCTGGTGACCGTGGGGACGGAGGCCGAGCTTGAGCGGTCGTCCGCCAGAACCCAAATCGCCCCCTTCTCCAACAGCGAAACAAATGGTAGGTAGGAATACTAATCGGGTTTGGGTACGTTGAGAACCCGGAACACTCCGTTAACAATAGCACGAATCACAAAACAAATCGAACATATCAGAGAATCGACTGATAGATACGAAAATATCAGGCGCCTGATCAATAGCAAGACCGAAGAAACTATAATCCCCACTGTCCTCTCTTTTACTCTCCCCCCATCCTCTCCGCCAGCGGCCACTCGGTAGCGCACGCGGGAGCTCGAGCTCAGCAGGGTCCTCTGGTCGTACCGCCTCGCTGTGCTCGTGCCGATTTTAGTCTAGAACCAGCGCCCTATGGAAGAGAAGGTGTTACCCAACACATGTTGCCGGAGGTGGAAATGCTTACAAGGGGCATCTTTCACTTGCGACGTCATGTCCATTTGCCACGCCAGCAAAACCACTTCTCTATACACCCATGTAATATGTTTTAAATAGGCTTTCTAATTCAAGATCCAAAAGAAAATTATGTGTGCGGGATGATTTTAAAACTCGGCGTTAATACGAGAGACCAATAATGAACTTATTTCTTACAAAGTTAGTGCCGAAAGTGTGCGGCCCATATTAGTTGGCCTGGGAACGGGAATGTGGCCCATATATGTAAAACCTCTCCTCGTGCCTGCATGTGGCCCATATTAATTGGGCTGCAGCTCTCGTTGTCGCGCACTCAGGCACATCAGGGCGTCTGTGGCCCATTCCAACCGGTCTCAAATTTCCATCATCTGTTTGTCGGTCAATTAGGGTTTTATATTTTGCTTCTCTAGTATTATCTGAGTTAAAAAAAAGTATTATCTTGGCATCATCGATCACCTCAGTTAGGTGTTCGTCATCAGGTTAGGTCAACGCTTAACACAGGTATCCATTAAATGCTGACTTAACATAGTGTGGCACTTTGAACCATCAATTTTGCACGAGTTTTTTTCTTTTCTCGACATAAATCGCGCATCAGCCTATTGGAACATCTTCTCGTTAGGCCAATTCACCACAATTTATTTTTAAAAAAAAATCACCACAATTTCTCTGCGTACTTATTTAATTAGAAATTCTTATCCGAATAATCTGAAAGACTAACCAATTCAACCAATATGTCTCATAATCTTCTCAAAAAATCTTCAGCATTCTTGCAGACACGAGCCCGAATGACACGAGGAAAGGGAGCATGTCTGTGAGCAGTGAGCTGTGACTTACATGTGGCCCATAATAAATTGGCCCCGATCATTTATGTGTGGCCCGAAATAGTTTTTAGAGAAAAGGCACAAGGCTCAGCTTTTTTATAGAAAGCAGGGGTGGTAGTTTGCTGGGGACACCAGCTTACGAGACTAAAGCAATGTGGCCCAAAATAATTCAGCCCATACAAGTTGCACTGGATAGGGAAATGGGCCCAATCTTGTTTTTGTTGGTGGGCCCGTGGGTTTTCGCATCCATTTCTCGCCTCTATCCAGCGGCAGCGAGCGGCGACGAAAGCCGCGACCTACCTGTTCTACATTGTTCATCCTTCGGCCTCTATTAGTCGATTAGGGTTTATTTGCAATCCCATTGCTCCCTGTAGCCCTGAATCTGGTGAGCCCAATGTCGTTTAATTGTTGGCGGTGTAGATCGAAATCGTTAGGTTGGTTGCAGGCCTGCAGCAGTTCTTCACTAGTATTCTTAGGCTCCTGGGACTGGAACACATGGGGATGGATGGGGTTGCTCCGAGAAAACAAACCCTGTGGTTTAAGTGGTATTATGATTCCTCAAGTGAATACCTACATTCTTCTCTCATGGATAAAATCTATTGCAAGATTATGTTTCTTTTCTTAAAATTGTCACCGAAATTGTCTGTTTTCTTCATGTTTTAATCTCTTCCCAATTTCTGCTTACTATGATGAACTTATAGGATTGTTCTACAAAGAACTGATTCCCAATTTCTTTTATTTTGCAGAGAAACCCTTACACAACATCTGTTCGATGAAATGCCTTGATAAAGCAAGTTCGTCTAGAGACACGAATGCCCACCTCTAACATCCATACAACTGTCTCCGACAGGACAGCTGCTATCGTGGAATGTGTGGGATTTATATAGTGTCTCAAAGCTCATGTGGTGAAGTCCAGCAGCATGAGAAGTCTTAATTTTGTCAGCAATTTGCTCCTGTATCGCACCTGTATGCCGCTGGAAACACTTTAGATTTCTGCCACCTGCAACAACTCTGATGATTCCCGTTGGTTATTCTGAGATCCATACATCCGTTGTAGGGTTGGCGAATTCAGTTTAGGTGTGATGTGTGGAAGAAATAAGTGTGCACCTTGCTGTTACTTTCATTCATATCAATGTAAATAAACATAAAAAATTCCACTTGCTTATATCTTTGATATATGAAATGATATCAACATTCTTTTTAGATCAAATTGGAAAATAGCCCTGCCACATTTTTAACTGAAAAAAGAGACCATCAAATATTCAGCATCCAGAGCTGAAACAACAGAAAAACATCCAGCACAATGCCCGAGTCCCATGTCTAAACAAAACAGACCTGAGACAACCAACCAACAAAAAGAACCATGGCACCACCATGTCTCCAGATCCCAAAAGGTAGCAAAAGGAATCCACATTTCTTCTCAAAAGTTGGCTACTGGATTTTGCAAACCTTTATATTGTCAATTCAATATTGCTTCAATGCCATCCAGTTTATTTTTGTTCTGTACTTATACTTTCTTGCTGTTATATGAATATTTGATAGAGAAAGCAATGATCAGATATGTAGGACTATAGATTGTTTTAATGTCCTAATTCCTAAATATGGCAAGTAGAAAATTTCGGATGCCTTATTTATTTTTCTAAAGTACAGAAGTGCAAATTCCAAGGGGGGTTTAGCCGCATGGTCACGAAGAATCTTTCCGTTCATCATGCATCAGCAGCTTACTGAAAACCTCAAAATTGAGTTTGAGAAACCTAAACCTTCACTTTTGGATCATCAGACGAGTTCCATTTTATTTAGTACATGGACATAATGATGAAGTGGCAGAATATAACTATATGAATTTGGCTTACTGATTGACATGGTATACAACAACAGATGGACATTAGCATTAGGCAACTTGCACCGACATATTCAGACACATACACATTAATGCAAAGTTGTGGATATGCTAGTCGCTACGATGGGACAACTTTAATCTCATTGAGCTCGGGGACACCAGGGGCTGATCCAGCGTGGGTGCTGGGGGGCTCGAGCCCCTCCCCCTTCCCCGCTGGATCCCTTTGTAAATATAGGAGAAAGAAGGAAAAAAAGAGGAAGATTAAGGAGAGTAGGGGAGGCTAAAGGAGGAGGAAGAAGATGAACCACCCTCTGATTCCTGCGTCCGCCCTTGGGGGACACTACTGCCTTTACCTTGAGGAGGCGATGCAGCTGCATGGTTTTGTTTCTCCTTGTGAGACTCGGTGCCTTGGGAAGTTTCAGATTGAGCATCAACACCTTCTTCCTCCTGATTTAGAGGCTTCAATCCCTAGGAATCTGATGAACCAGCATCACCATTTTCTTTGTTCTGGGGTTCCTTTTTGGAAAAGCGAAGATGTTGCGTCCTCTGGAGCCTCTCTGGTAATGTTTCCATCCCTGCGTGCGCTAGTAGGAGCCAGACAAAGGTGAGGAACTCCACGCCTGATCCAAGGCTCTTGGCATGCAAGTATCCTCGGCATCTACCAGCAGAGAAGCAGAGCATCTCTACCCACACGTCTTATGACACCCCACATCTTATCCTCATCATTTAGCTTCATTAAATCTTGTGCCAGCTGCCAAGCTTCATGAATGAAATAATCTTTTTTTAGATTCCACCTTATCAATTACTGTGTTCATGTTTCAAGATGTCCTCAAGTTCTTCATAGGCAGTTGTGAAAAGATTCCTTCTGCTTCCAGCCATCAGCATTTCAGGATTAGCAAACAGCAGATGCATCATGTAGTTGGAGATTGCTCTTCCTATCTCTCTGGAGGAAGAAACCTCAGCTTTATGAGGACCTCTACCAGACATGTGAAAGCAATAGTCTGTGGCGACATGCCATAGAAGGACAATCTCATGTAATGGTTTCTCTAAGCTCCAGCCTAGAAGTTTACCACATTCTGCACGCTCAAGTGTCTGATGTCCCATGTTGTCGTTGAATCTCCAGTAGCTCTCAGCGTCATGTATGTATTTTGTCCATCCATCTTTCACGTGCTTGAAGACCACACCTGTGATGCTATTGGACATGTCGCAAGGATTCATGCACCAGTACTGGTCAAGTAAGCCCTTGCACTGTAAGCATTCTGCAATGCTTATCAACCATGCGTGCCTTTTGTTGTGGGCAAAGAATCCAATGAGGCTTTGCTGTGCAACATCGTCAGCCAACTTAGCGTCATAGTTAAATATTATGAACACGGAAATGATGTCTAGCAAAAGAGTGCCATACACCAAGACAAATGTAACATTGACATCATAATGGCTATAAGCATGTTTATGGCTGATGTGAAGGAGAATGATGGCTATGGTCCCCAGCACTATAGTTAGTATCCATGTTGAGAAACAACAACGCAATGCATTTGTAGTGTGTTCAGTGTCTCCTGATTCTCTCTGGTATATAGAAGACCAAATATATTGGAGATACCAAGTTTAACTCGTTCATAAGCTTGGTCCACGTTAAGTGCACAAAAGAATTCTAGGTCAGCAAGGCGATCAGATAAGGCGCAAGCAAAATCTACAAACAACTTCGTTGGAACAGAGAGCTTTTGTTTCTTCGTGAGCAATTTATTATCTTCTTGAAATATTTTTTGGAATGCGACTCTATAAGAAGTGGTGCGTTGAACTGCGATGAGAGCCCTTGCATTTTCTATGAATGATTCAAGCTTCCTTTCTCTACTTGTAGACTCAGTCCTTTGAGCATGATCGGACGGGCTAACTAGGTTATTAAAGCTTGCAGTCTTTAGAGATATGGGCTTCGCTAAGCATTTGAGAATCCCAATGATGAAAAGCAAAATCGCAGCAGCCAAGAGCGTCCCATCTGCTGATGATGGCCTCGACTTGAAGAACACATAGAGGGCTACAATCACCTAAAACCATGGGTTTAAATTTAATTATTATTTTTTTTGCGGGGTAAATTTAATTATTAAATTAGTAAGGTGCAAAATAAAATGCAAATACGACAAAAGTATAACGGTATAGTTTATTGCATCATCTCACGCGACTATATAGAAACGCCACTTAAAATTCTGACTATATCATTCTAATAGCAAATACGACTTACAAGAAGTGTGCTTGTTAGCATTAAAAGGTGTTGCTTCAGTGGTAAGATGTGGAGTCTAAAGACTTGTTATTTTTTTGTTGGGTGCATACCTATCTGTGAAAGGTGTATTGTCAGAACTCTGATAAAAACTCTGGATTCTTGTATGGTTTGCCTACATCCAGTTTGGATGTAGTCATGTAGAGGACGGGTTTAATCCATTAAAATGCAGGGCATGACAGAAAATATCTATATATCAATGTCCGGCCTCAAAAGCTAAATTAAAATGCTTAGCCTACCTTTTCTATCAAGAGAATATACAAAAGTATAGATCATCTAATTAACATTGTGCACCTGAGACAGAGCAGTTAGGATGTGGCGCCTGCACAGCTCGTTGTCTTCAATGTTATAAGCGGTTATGAATATCTGGCCTCCGAGATGCATGAGCATGACAGGTGCCCACAACACCTCCAGATGATTGTTGCCGTACTTGACCTTCTTCCTGCGATTGAATAGCGCGGCCAATGCATATATGGCCAGCGCATCGCTGGCAAGGTAGAAGAGCCAGATGCAGAACCTGTGCCAGGACGGGATACGGGACTTACGCCTACCACCGAAAATCGCAAGGAAAAACTGGACGCCGAGGCTGCCCAACACCAGGACACGCAGCTGCCACTCCTCCCACCAATCCAAGGCACTCGAGAAATCCATTGTTTGAGTTATCAGAAGAAACTAATATATAGCTCTCTATCTCTCTCTGATATATCTGTTTGTGTGGTTCTGTACTGTGATTATTTGTGCACAGATTGATGGATGTTGCTTTGGATGTCCGCAAGTACTTCATTTGGTTATATGTGTAGCATCCTTCACTAATTGCCTTTTATTTCCAGCTTTTAGATGGCCATCCTTGGATATATAGGGAGGCACTATACTTTGCCACCAGTTGAAGGTATCTCTCCCTCCACACTCAAGGGAGGCAGCTAATGTTAGGAATTTGTTCTTGAAGTGCCACTACTGCCACATGCTTTGCTTCTGAATTGTGAGTGGTACCAATGCTGTTTGTCATAGATTCTTTTAACAGCATAACTATATCCTATGATGAACAAGGGCCATCTATTGCTTTTGATCGATCAACAAGGTAGCAGATTCTTGAGAGTATTAGCGCAAGGGCTTGCTGGACTTTGCTGATCTTCATTGCCATCGACCACGAGCTTTACTTTTGAACTGTGAGAAGTACTACCGCTGTTTTATAAAGGTTTTTTTTGTGTATATGGGCCATCAATTGCTTTCGATCCAATTCACTTACATAATCCATGGATAGGAGGTTGCTGCATGGAGCAACAGCAAGTTGAAGATTCTTGTGAGTATTGGCACAAGGCCTGTATAGTGTATACCATCGGCTCCTCCGAGCGATGAGATCGCCATTGATCACTCGGTGCATTTGCAGTTTGTTGAATTATGGGCAACAATGTTTCTCCCTCTCAACATGCACTGTGAAGCTCTCGATCAATTGTTGTCTACAAGAGGAACAAGGAGTTGAAATGATTGAGTTTGGCACTGAAAGAACATTCGATGCAGAGTCTAAATAAATTGCGTAAGTGGATCTCCCGGTATATATGAGCAAGACTTAATCTCCAGGCAATATGTGAGATATGAATCACCGACATCGACAGAAACCTGTGTTTTCTGAATGAATTATACTCGTAGCTAGCAGTGGTCATGTTAACGACATGGTTAACATGGAATGAACGAAACAACAGGATTTTCAATCATGAGTCCAAAACTGCAGCAAGACTTTTTGATGAAATTCGAGAAGAAATTGAAGTTTGGAGAGAAGCCAGAATTTTTAAAGAATGTAATTAATAGAAGCTGCTAGTAGCTGAGGCTAAGTTCAGTTTGGTCTTGCAATGAGACCAGGCTTCGACAGTCTAATGTCGATTGTAGCTTTGTAAACAACCCTCCTTTTTCTTAATAAAATTTGGTCAGCCGACCCGGCAAAAAAATTAAAAAATTATACTCGTAGTCATTATGTACTGATAGATCTTATTATCTTGCGGAGAAAGTTAGCTAGCAAACATGTAAAACATGCATGGATCTTATTATCATGCTATAGCTTGCAACTTCAGTGCACGTGAATTCATACATCCACAAACATGAATATACTGTTCATGGCCGAATCTGTTTAGTTTGTTTCCTTCTGTGTAGCGATCGATTACATGCTTACCGTATCAATGTTGGTATTTTTGTCCAGATTTTTTTTAGAACTACTTTCTTGGTGTTCGTACACACTGTCGAGTTTTGAAAAAACTACCTCCCTCGTATGATTGATTGTTACTTGCACATTTAATTTTTTCTCTTTGGCCTTTTGCACTGTGACCTGGTTTCCCTGGCGATACTTGCACCAGGGATTCTGTTTCCAGTTACAATATTTTTGGTCGCAGGGAACCAAGGTGCCAAGATTTGAAACTTCTCTGCCGATTTCATCATAAACTGAATTATGATCACACTTCACCTTGCGCTTGATTAGAAATTCTAACCCAAAGCAAACGGGCCTGTAGCCTAGTGCTTACAAGAGCCTCAGTAGCACCCGAGGTCCTGGGTTCGATTCCCCGTGGGAAGGAATTTTCTAGGATTTAACAGCTTTGTATTTTCAGTGGGAGCGACGTACCCGTCAACAGTGAGGCGCCCATGGTGACTTCGTCAATATCAAGAATTTGCCCGCCCGTGGTGACTTCGTCAATCTCAAGAATTTGCCGGCCCAATCTTCGGAGATGCTCATAGGGGTAGGGTTGTGTGTGTGCATTCATAGAAATGAGTGTGCATTCGTTGTGAGTGTCGGTGTACTGTGTAATTCAAAAAAAAAAGAAATTCTAACCTGAAGTAATTCCGAAAGACCAGCCAATTAACGTGAGGCCCATATGGCCATATTAATTGGGCCGGATCAACAAAATCTACGCACACCGGAGCGCCATACACGTGGGCCAAGTCATTAGTGGGACCCATTTGTCAGTGTCACCTCGTTGCCCGCAGGGACCCACCCAGCTCGGGGGCGAGTGACTGGTGTCTCTCGCCTCGCCTCTCTTCCGCCGGCGGCAACAACGTCGGCCGCGGAAACTACGGCGAGCGGCGGCGATCAAGGCTGGAATCCAACCCGTGCCTGAGTGCCTCCGCATCCTTGGTGAGGGGTGCTACTCCCTGTTTTTTTTTTCTTTCTTTTGATGAGTTCATCCTTCCGGGCTCCGGCTGCCTCTAGTGGTCGCCGTTCTAGGGTTTCCATCGCCACTTTGCTTCGCATAGAGGCGAGAGCTCAATGTCGTGTAGTTGTTGATGACGGAGACTCCTGCAGTTGATCGGTTGATTGCAGGAGATCTTCTCTGAAATGGGTTTTAGTAGGCTCCTGGGACTGGAATTGAACACAGGAGAGGGGAATCGGGGATTGTTCCGAGAAAAAAAATAATACTGTGATTTAGTAGATGTTTAGTTTCTATCATCATTTTTGCAGTGAGTGCCTAGATTTATTCTCCTCTCATGGATGGTGAAAAAAAACGATGGCAAGACTGTGTTGTCTTTCTTTTCTTGGATTGCCACCCAAGACCGAACTTAGTGTTTTTTTTTTTTGTTAATGTTTCAACCTACTTCTATTTTCTGCTTACTATAATGAATTCATGATGGCATATTACTAGTGCGGTGTAGTCTTCTAGAATCTTACTATTCTTCCCTTGCTTGGGAATCTTTAATTTTGTAGAGACAACAGCTTTGCACATCAGGTGCTCGATTCAATGCCCATAATACAGCAATTTTCTCCAGTGGCAGGGATGTCTACCTCTAACAATGAGGAGAATGCGCTCGACAGGCTCAGCGACCTACCAGATATGCTGCTGCGCAAAATCATGTTCTATCTAACAGCGCAAGAGGCAGTGCAGACATGAGTGCTATCACGGAGGTGGCAGAATGTCTGGGCTTCTATAAACTGGCTCAAAGTTGATGCCGGAAAGTTCAGCAACATGAAAAGTTTCTCGACAATTTGCTCCTGCACTGCAGGCCTGTGGCACTGGATGCACGTTGGGTTTCTGCCACCTGCAACCAATCTGATGATTCCCTTGATTATTCTGATATCCATCCATGGATTCGTCATGCCCTCAGGAGCAATGCCTGGGCTCTTGGCATAATGGAGCATTCTGGCACCAATCTTCTTTCTATAGATGGTTATCCCTTTCCGTTCACCTCGATACACTTATGCATCCTACACCTTTGCCATTTCTCTATAGATGACAGTTCTGTCAAAAAGCTCTCTTCTGGTTGCCCTGTTTTAGAGGATCTGGAGTTGAAAAGCTGTGCTATCAATGTCACCATGTTTTCCAATACTACATTGAAGAGTCTACTCATTAACAGTACACAGAACACTGAACACTTACCCAACCAATTTGAGCATCTTGTGATAGATATGCCAAACCTAGTTATCCTGCATCTAGATGAGATTCCAAAAAGAACTATTCAGTTCGTGGATGTTTCATTGGTGAATAAGGCCGGAACGCCGGCGAGCGGATGCAAGCAATCCTGGAACCGCACGCCTCCGCCTTCTCATTGAGAGGTACTCCTTCCTGATTTTCTCCGAGTTCAATTCTTCCGCCACTGATCGCCGTCCCGTCTAGGGTTTTCCACCGCCCCTGCTTTGCTCCGTTTTAGCTGTCTTCGCGGCCTCTGTTAGGAACCCTGAATCATGTGGTTTCAGTGTCTTAAGAGTTGTTGATGGCGGAGATTTCTCGCACTTTGGCCCAAATCGTGCGGTGGTTGGTTTGCAGTTGCAGGGGGCTATTCTATTATTCAGTATTCATCAGTGCAATGCGTCTTTTACTCTTTTACCTTTTCTGCAATCTGAGGACAAAAAAACAAATCATGTGATCTAGTAATATTATTTGGTTTCTATCACAATTCAATCAATAAATACCTAGGTTCACCTCATGTAAATAAAACCCATCTCGGTATATTGTGCGGGTGTTGGCGTTTCATTTCTTAAATTGCCACCAAATTGTTATATTACTTCATGTTTCAGTGGTCTAATGATAATGAATTCATGATTGCTTAGATACTGTGGTGTAGCCTTGTAGCTTACCTTTGTGCCCTTTTCTTGGGGTTCCTTGATTCTGCAGGGACAGCATTTTGCCCAACACCTCTTTGACTGAATGCCCCAGATAGATAAAGTTCTTACAGAGACAGGGATGATTACCTCTCACGGTGAACAGAATGTTCCCGACAGGATCAGCGACCTCTCCGATGAGCTTCTGCACCATGTCATGTCCTATTTAACAATGCAAGAGGCAGTGCAGACATGCGTGCTGTCACAAAGGTGGCAGAACGTCTGGCTATCTTTGATGTATATCCGTGCTAAAGGGGACAAATTCAGCAGCATGAAAATTTTTAGGAAATTTCTCGATAATGTGCTCCTGTACCGCAGCCCTGTGCCACTGAAGGGATTTTGGATTTCTGGCATCTGCAACAACTCTGATGATTCCCTTGATTATTCTGACATCCATCGATGGGTTTGTCATGTCCTTAGGAGGATCACACCTTCTGTTGGCATACTGGTTCATTCTGGTTCCAAGCTTCTTTCTACAGATGGTTATCCTTTTCCTTTCATCTCAGTGCACTTGTCTGTGTTGCGGCTTCTCCATTTTCGCATAGATGACTGTTTTGTCAAGAAGCTCTCTTCTGGATGCCCGGCTTTAAAGGATCTATATTTGATAAGCTGTGGCATCTATGTCACCATGTTTTCCTCAACTACATTGAAGACTTTGGTAATTCACGATGCAGAACCCACTGAACATTTACCCAAAAACTTTGAGCATCTTGTGATAGATATGCCAAACCTAGTTACCCTGCATCTAGAGGAGATTCCAAGAAGAAATATTCACCTTGTGAAATTGTCATCAGTGAAAAATGCCACAATTTACTTTTTTGAACACTCTTCAAAATTCTGCTGTTGACTGCAATATTCTCAGTGCTCTTTCAAATGCCACAAGCTTGAAGCTGGTATCTGGATCCGTCTATGAAGAAGTATGTTACCTCCTTTGGACAGTTTCTCATATCGGTTTTTATATATGTTTTTCTTATACATCTTTGGTTTTGTCGGCAGGTGGTATCTAAGGTATTAATGCGTGGTCTTCCAAGGTGTAAACCATTTAGGAATCTGAAAAAGTTGAAGCTTGGAGAGAGGTTTCTGAAAGATGGATGCTATCCGCTGCTCTTCTTGCTTCGTCATTCGCCTAACATAGAAAAACTTCGCCTGCAACTTACTAAGGCAAGATATAACGCCTCGGTCATTCCACATCCTTGTTGTCACTTTTATTGTTTTTGCTCTCGACTTGTGTTTAATTGTTTCCTTTTATCCTTGTTGTCACTTTTCAGGTTGGAGCTGATAAACATGAGAAGTTCCCAAACGTTGCTGCAGTAATAGATCCTCCTTGCAAAGAAACGGAAAGAATGTTCAATTGTGAAAAACTTACAGAGATTGAAATCCTCTACCCAAAGGGCGATAAAAGAGTGCCCATCATTGTGAGGATCTTGTTTGCAAATATTAGTCCTCTACCTGCAATTAAAATCAATCCCTGTCCGAACTCCGGATTAACATGGTATGTTTCTTAAAAAACCCCATTCATGCTTATTGAATCAGTGGTTTATGTTTTCAGGTATTTGACAAACATAATTTAAACTGTTTTATTAGGTGATCTGTATTTTGGTGACTGAGGAGTCTACCTGGCTGGATTAAAGATTCTGATACCAGGATGGATTTGGAATATTTGTTCAGCTGTCCTTTCTCCTTTTGGTGTCTATGCTATTGACTTGTCTACTGCAACTGTCTGTACACGAGTAATGTCTTCAGTCTTTTCGCTTGCTATTTTTATGTTGGTTCCGCATGACCTTTTCAGTACAACATTTATCCCCATTTTTTTCGTTGGCATGGTAACAAAATTTAGCGTGTGTTAAATGTGCGTGCACACTTGTGCGTCTTCATAGAAGACGAAGAAATCATGTGGCTGTGACCCTCTGTTTGTGGATTGGAGCTTTCCAGTGATTGGGAATTTTTTCCATTGATCAGTTTTGTGTCTAACTTGGTGGAAAGGAGTTCCATTTTTATTCTTGCAAGCAAGTTTTTTATTCGTTACGCCAACAAGTTGCAGAATTGTAATATATGTCTCCATCATGTGCTGCTTTGACTTTATCTAAAAATTGTTCTACTTTGAAGAATGCAATGGATTGACAGAATGTGGCACTATCAACATTAGTCTTGTACAAATCCTCTACTCCTCTACTCTTGCATCACCAACTCTCAACTGGAACATTAGTTGTTACGACTTACGAGTATCCTTTTCAGCACACAATTACAGAGTCAAGATGATGAACGCCATTTATTGTTTGGCCTGGCGGGGATTTAGACTTGCGTCCCGAGTTGGGCCGTAACTGGATTCCAATTATGTCCGGCCCAGTAATAACGGTGATTCGGCCATGTACGCATGATTCGGGCTTACGTGCGGCCCATTTTCAGTAAGGTAGAGAGGAAAGACTTGGAGGAGTTCGGTCACTGACATGCGGGACCCTATGTCGATTTCGCCTCTTCCGCGCCTAACGATCCAAAATCCAGGGGGATCATGAAGTGATTACTAAATAATCAGAGGGCTACGATAAAAAATATCCAGCTTCGATGCATCTGAGCCGCACAATACGATCGTACGGCTCAGGGAGACCGCAGGGAAGCTTATATATAATGCGCGTCTGCCGGCGGCGGATTTTTCTGTCGGTGACGCGCGGAGCTCCGGCGGCGGTGGCGGAAGGAACGCCGGCGAGCGGATGCAAGCGGCGACCAAGGGCTGGACGTGCTGAGCGCCCCCGTCCTCATGGTGCGTGCTGTGCTTCGCGCTGTTCTCCTGAGTACATTTTTCTGCCTTTATTTTGCCAACTAGGGTTTTTGTATCCCCACTATTCCTCTGCTAGGTCTAGGTGGCCATAATCTGATTCAGAAGTTAGATCAACTTTGTGTTGTCTTTTATGGTGGATACTCTTGCATTTCTATCATGTTGCACAACGAGGGTCTTTAGCTTTTGCTGCTACAGTATTCGTATTCTCCTATATCTGGATCTGAAAAAAAAAAAACTTGAGCGATTAGTATTATTTGATTTGTATCACGATTCCTGCAATAAATACCAATATGTTCTTGTCATGTGCATAAAAGCAATGGCAAGATTGTGCGGGTTCTAATGGTTCTTATCTTAAATTCACCAATTTATTACTAATTTATGTCATGTTTCAATCTTACTATAATCGATTCATGATGGTATATAACTAGTGCGGTGTAGTCTTGTATCTTAATCTTATGCCCTTGCTTTGGATTCTTTAATTTTGTAGAGATAGCACCTTGCACGGCAGCTGCTTGATTCAATGTCCAGAGACAAGGATGTCCGCCCCTAACAATGAGGTGAATGCGCCAGACAGGATCAGCGACCTACCGGATGATCTGCTGCACTGTCTTATTTTATCTAAAAGCGCAAGAGGCAGTGCAGACATGTGTGCTATCACGGAGGTGGAAGAATGTCTGGTCGTCTATGAAGTGGATCTACGCAGATGCCGAGAAGTTCGGCAGCATGAAAAGTTTCACGAAGTTTGTTGACAATTTTCTCCTGTACCGCAACCCTGTACCACTGGATGCACTTTGGATTTCTGCAATCTGCAACCATTCTGATGATTCCCTTGATTTTTCTGACATCCATCCATGGGTCCGCCATGCCCTTACGAGCAATGCTTGGGCTCTTGGCATACTGGAGCATTCTGGCACTAATCTTCTCTCAGTAGATGGTTATAATCCCTTTCCATTCACCTCAAGGCACTTATGTATATTGCGCCTTTGTCATTTCTCTATAGATGACAATTTTGTCAAGATGCTCTCTTCTTGTTGCCCGGTTTTAGATGATCTGGGGTTCAAAAGCTGTGCCATCAATGTCACCATGTTTTCCTCTTCCACATTGAAGAGTTTGATCATTAACACTACAGAAACCATGGAACATTTCCCCGAACAATTTGAGCATCTTGTGATAGATATGCCAAACTTAGTTACCCTGCATCATGATGAGATTCCAAACAGAAATATTCAGCTTGTGGACGTGTCATCAGTGAAAAAGGCCACAATTTACCTTTTTGGACTCTCCTTTCAAAATTCTTCTGTTGACTGCAATATTCTCAGTGCTCTTTCAAATGCCACAAGTTTGGAGCTGATATCCCCATCTGTCTATGAAGAAGTATGCTAACTCCTTTGAATTGTTTCTTTATTATATTGTCTTTTTCTGATACACATTTTTGACCTGTTGGCAGGTGGTGCCAAATGTATTGGTACGAGCTCTTCCAAAGTGTAAGATATTTGGCAACCCGAAAAAATTGACGCTTGGTGAGTGGTTTCTGAGAGATGGATGCTATCCGCTACTTTTTTTACTTTGGCGCTCGCCTAACATAGAAAAACTAATCCTGCAGCTTTGCAAGGTAAGATATAACACCTCACACCTTCCACATTGATGTTTTTGCACACTATTTGAGTTTAGTGGCTTCTTTTGTTCTTACAATCAGTATGGAGCTGATGACTATGAGAAGTTTCCAAATGCTGCAGCAGCAATAGATCCTCCTTTCAAAGAAACAGAGGGAGTGTTTAATTGCGAGAAACTTACAAAGATAAAAATCTCCTACCCAGGGGCCGATAAAAGATTGCACATTGTCGTGAAGATCTTGCTTGCGAATATTTGCCCTCTCCCTGCAATTAAAATCACGCCCCTTCCTGTTTAGCATGGTATGTTTTTTTTTTCAATTGTCCATGCATGCTTATTGAATCAGTGGTTTATGTTTGGAGTCATTTGACAGATATCATGTTGTTCTGTTAGGCGATCTAACTTTTGGTTACTGACGTGTCTATCTGGCTGGATTGGATATTCTGATACCACGATGTTTTTGGAAGATTGCTATTCTTTCACCTATTGGTGACAATACTTGTGACTTGTCTAGTGCAACTGCCTGTACATGAGTAATGTCTAGTGCAAATGTTCGCATGACCTTTTTGGCAGAACTTCTTGCCAGCATTTTGTTGGCATATGGTACAATTTCGCATGGCACTTGATTGGTGAAAGTTTGATTTAATTCTGTGTATGGTAATTGTGCATGAATTTGTGCCTCTTGATTGCTGGCATGGTTTGGGAGGTTTTACTAGGGGTACTGTATTTGAATCCCTTGTGGCCATGACCCTGTTGTTGGATTGGAGCTTCACATGGTTGGGAAACTTTCTGCTTTAACCAGTCATTGGTGGATTGGATTTGTGCATCTTGATTCCTGGCTGGATTTGGGAGGTTTTACTAGGGTTCTGTATGTTTAGCCCCGAAAACCGAAACTAGGTTGATTATGATTTTACTAATATAAAATCTACAAAACATAATAAAACTATAACAGTTTGAAACTATTTTTTGAAGAAAAATATTGCAGTACCATTTTCAAAGTTGAATTGAAATACTCAAAGAGATATTTATTGACAAAGTTTAAATGTATTGACTGGATCATCATCCTTCGAACTCCCACAACGTTACTCCCTCCTTTTCGTTAGAGATGTGTGGCTTTGAGTGGACCAAGCCCAGGATACGTTCCTTTTATGTTAGCAAGAGGTTGGCCTAGGGTGGAAAGCCCACCACTCCTTCCTTCGGCTCGGTGACCAAAGATCAACCCAACAGGGTTCTATATGTGAAGGCTCGAAAAACAAAACTAGATTGATTATTAATTTACTAATATACTACCTCCGTCTCTAAATGTTTGACGTCGTTGACTTTTTATACACGTTTGACCCTTCGTCTTATTCAAAAAATTTTATAAAATATATAAAACTATATGTGTGCATAAAAGTTTAGTTAACAATAAATCAAATGATAGGAAAAGAATTCATAATTTCGTAAATTTTTTGAATAAGACAAGCAATCAAATATTTGTAAAAATGTCAACAGCGTCAAATATTTAGGGACGGCGGTAGTAAAATCTAGAGAAAAAATATATGAGAACTATATAATAGTTTGAAACTATTTTATGAAGAAAATCCAGTACTGCCATTTTCAAAAGTTGAATTGAAATACTAAAGGGATATTTATTGAAAAAGTCTAAATGTATTTGTATTGACTGCACTTATTGCAAAACATAAATTATTTCTGATGGAAGAAGTACACAACAAAACTAACTGACATTAACTAGCATTACATAACTTGCACTTGCATGTTCACTTATTTAGACACTCAGCTCGTTACTGCAAACAACAATGGAGTTACACAAGTTGTTTTTTTTTTAAGATAATGAGTTACACAAGTTGCTACGGTGAGACAATAATCTCCTTGAGCTCTGGGACAATAGTTCCTTCACCTTGGTGAGCCAATGGAGCAGCATTATTATCTTCCTCCTTGTGATTGAGAGGCTTCAAGTCTTTGGAATCTGACGGTTCCTGATCTTTTGGCAGGTGATTTCGAAGCTGATGTCTCCTCTGAAGTCTATCTGCAAAAGTCTCCATCCCTGCGTGCAATAGCAGGAGCCACACAAAGGAGAGGTACTCCACTCCTGACCGACTTTTAGCATGCAAGTATCCTCGGCATCTACCAGCGGAGAAGCATAGCATCTGCACCCACACATCTCTTATGACACGCCACATCTTCTTCTCATCACCTAGATCCATCAACCCTTGTGCAAGCCGCCCTGCGTCGCGAATGAAAGAACCATGATCTTTAGACTTCACCACCTTGTGATCTTCAGACTTCATCACCTTGCTAAATACTAATTGTGCAAGTTTTTCTTCATGATAGGGATGAAGGTTCTTTTCATCTTTTAGGATGCCCTCAAGTTCTTTATAAGCAGCTTCCATGAAGAGATTCTTTCTGCTGCCAGCCATCAGCATCTCAGGGTTAGCAAACAATAGGTGTGTCATGTAGTTGGAGATCACTCTTCCCATCTCCATGCAAGAAGCATCGTCAGTGGTCAACGGTTTGTTGTGATAGCAGAAATCCGTGGCCAAATGCCAAAGAAGGACAGTCTCATCAAATGGTTTCTCCAAGCTCCAGCCTAGAACCCCATTACATCCAGCACGTTCAAGTGCCAACCAGCCCATATTATCGTTGAAAGTCCTGTAGCTCTCGGCATCATGTATGTGTTCTATCCATCCTTGTTTCACATGATCGTAGACTAATTCGGTGAGCCCCATGGAATTGTTGCAGGGTTTAATGCATTGCCAGTATTGGTCAAGCAAAGGCTTGCATTGTAAGTAATCTACGATGCTCAATGACCATCTGTGCCTTTTGTTGTGGGCATAGAATCCTATGAGGCTTTGCTGCGGGATATCATCTTCCAAATCAACTGCAGATAGAAATATTATCAAAGCTGAAATTATGTGTACCAACAGTGTGCCATACAGCATCACGAATGTGACAATGACATCGTTATGGCTGTAAGCTTGTTTATGGCTGCTGTGCAGGAGACCAATGGCTGGGATCATCGCCAATGCCAAAGTTAGAGGCCATCCTGACATAAAACAGTACTCGGCTACACTGGCGTGTTGTCTGTTTGTGAATTTATTTCTGGTGTAGAAAAAATTGAAGATGTTGGAAAGACCATCTTGTATATCATTGTAAGCACTCACCCAACCACCTGACAAAAAGTATTTTAGGTTATCGAGCCTGACGGGATAGGGAAGAGTAGAATCTAAAAATTGCCCTTTGGGTACAAGGAGCCGATTAAAGATTGTATTTATATTATTCATATCTAGAGATGATATCCCAATGATGGAATCCCTGGCATTTTTTACGAATAATTCAAGCTCTTCTTCTCTGCTTTCATCATTAGCCCTTTCAGCATGATGATATTTTGTGTTGTTGACTAGGCTACTAAAGCTCGCAGCCTTTAGAGCCATGGGCTTCTCAAAGCATTTGACAATACCAATGATGAAAAGCCAAATCTCAGCAACAAATAGCCTCCTGTCAGCTGACGATGACCATGACTTGCAAAACACGTAGAGAGCTACCGTGATCTGATCATAAATATAATTTCAATTAATAAAGAGGTCGATATCATATTTGCAACGGGCAATTGAATTAACCTGATTTAACAATATATGTTTGGCATGTCATATGAGAATTTATATGGTTCAACCTATGGTACCTCAAGATTCCGGCACTAAAAAGGTACCAAAATACAATCCAACCATTTATTTCAAATTCGCATGATCAATAAACAGTTGGATTTTGATTTGGTACATCGGCTTACTATTTGTTAGACCATAACACATGAGTATTTTTATGGTCCAACAAATAGTGTGCCAAATTAAAATCTAACCGTTTATTGATCATGCCAACTTAAAATAAATAAATGGTTGGATTGCGTTTTGGTATATGGAGGTACTGTTATCTAAAGATACCATTTGTTGGATCGTAAAAATTCTCTATAATAACTTTGGTCAATATACATTCATACATATATCTTACAACCAGGGAGTACCACATTTTATATACTAGCCGCCAACCAACGCACGGATGGTTGTTGTTATTAATGCTAAAAACCATTAATAATGTAATCGTATGCAAGATGCATTGGTTATATTTTAAATTATAGCACTTCATATTGAAGAGCCCATGACAGTTACAACTACTAATAATTTGAAAATAAATAAATAAAATAGTATTTAATATTTGTTATGTGTCTTATTAGTACTTTCATTATTAATTTGCTATTTCTAAAATTTGACATTAGTAGTTGCTGAGTTGTGCTTGTGATGGACTGCTATTTTAATTCTAGTTGTTACTATTCAGTCCCTAAAATAACATTTGTACATATAATATAATTTTTACATATAGAAATTGTTTCCACTAACACTGTTTTTTTATTAATTTAATAATATCCGGTAGTGCAACGACACCATTTGTCCAAGCTGACTTAATTGATTGAGGAAATGCACGCAGATACGATACATACAGTCTTGGAAAAATTCACTCATATGCTTGCAAAACAGGTTACGTCTGGCAAGTTACACGATGGTGTGGTTCTGTTATGATATTTCCAAAACATATACAATTTATCACGATTGGTAAAACAGGATACATCTGGCATGTATACACGGTAGTTGCTCTGTTAGGATATTTACAAAACTTATAGATAAACCGATTATGATTGGTTCAGGAGACGTGAATGTATGGAAATATTTTTATTAAAACATCTATTCCATCCACGGTTGTGAAATTATGATTTACCTATTCAACGGCCAGATCTTTTTGATTAATATGAGTGCTCCAAGAAAGTGCCCAATTAGTAGATGTATAGATAGATAGTATAAAATTATATACCACCAGGATGTACCAAAATCTACGCAATATAAAAAATGGTACCTCTAGGTACACCCGAGCATAAAATTTTCCATCATAGAAATAAATTGATCGGTCGGTTTTGGAATATAAGACATTTTAAAATTTGTTTAAGTTAAAAAATGTAAAACATATATAATAGAAAATTTAATTCTCAAAAAAATAATAATAGAAAATTAGTCCCGTTAAACCGAATATTAAATATATCTTCTAGCATATAAATTTCGTGTTGAAAATATTGCTACGTTTAAGTTTGACTTTGATTAGGTGAAAACGGTATACATTCTTACGCGAAGGGAGTGGTATATATTTCTCCACAATACTATTTCAGCGGTAATTTAAATTAATTCAGTTGTATTTGCTTAATTAAATAATAACACATATGAACATATTATAAGTAGCCTAAATAGTACTACGTACTAAGTAAGAATTGATTAGTGTATGTAGCCAGCATTGAGCATACCTGTGACACCGCGGTTACAATGTGGCGCTTCCACAACTCGTTGTCTTCCATGTTGTAGGCAGTGATAAACATTTGGCCACCAAGATGGATGAGCAGGATAGGTGCCCACACAACCTCTAGATCACGGCTGCCATTGTTATAGTGCACCTTCTTTTGACGACTGAAGAGCGTGGCAAGCGCATATATGGCAAGGGCATCACTGCCTAGGTACGAGAGCCAGATGAACAATCTATACCATGGTGGGATATGGAACTTACGTCTACCACCAAAAATTGCAAGCAAGTACTGGACAGCGAGGCTGCCCAAGACGAGGATTCGTAGCTGCCACTCCTCCCACCATTGCAATGCATTGGTAAACCCATTAATTGTAGGGATAAAAGTGGTACGGATAGTTTCCGAGTTCCGGAGCTGTTTTCGAATTCGGATAGGGCCGGATCGAATTTTTTTCGGATTTTCCCGGATACGGATTCGAATTCGGATAGTGGAGACTAATTAGGCTAGATCAGTTAGCTAATTAGCTAGGCTAGCTAGCAATGTAACCTATGCTTTGATTTGTCGCTCGATCGATCGATCCCCTCCCTTATATATGCTTGGTGTGGCGTGTGTAAATCGTGTGTGTATATATGGAAAGTGTAATGTGATGAGACTAGAGTTCTTTAATTATACTGTAGTGCAGTACGAGGTGTGTTTACAAAATGGCCATCTTGGAACCTTCATGGTTTTTAATAGGTTTTTAAAACTTAAAATTTGTGACTCGAGAGGAAGTCACCTTGAATATATATGGGTGAAATCGAATTGCCTGCATGCGCCACTAGAGCAACTGGCTTTGCACAATCACATGCATCACTACGATCGATGCAAACGCGTATGCATGCACGTTCTCTTTTCTCTGAGTGGAAGCAATTGGATATTAGATAATAATCCTAGTACTGAACATATCTTGTGTACGCTAATAAGGACTAATTATATAGAGGGGGAAGCACAAAGCAAAGAACAGCTTTAGTTGCAGACTAAATTAGGACCGAGAATAAAAATATTTTTACTTTTTTAAGTCTCGGTTAGTTTACAACCGGGACCAAAATCCACTACTAGAGAAACCATGCTGGGTTGACAAAAAAAAGAAAAATTACACAAGCCTCAGTTCAGAAATATGTCAGACCCCTATTATCATTTAATCCCGATTGATGTAATTAACCAGAACTAATGGTATATTTTAGTCCCGGTTGGTATAACCAATCTACTCCTTATCTGCTCCACAATAAACTAGTGGTCCTTATCTCCTCCTCAGTACTCCACTCCTCCCCCTTGATCTCCTCCCTCTCCCTCTGGCAATGACGGCAGCAGCCCGCACAGGGGGCAGCAGCGACGGGCCGCATGACGGACGGGAGGCGGCCCACCGCCGGGCGGCGGCTGAGAGGAAGGCAGCTGGGCAGCCGGTGGCAGAAGCGGCCTGTGTGTGGGGGCAGTGACGACGGCCCGTGCGGCGACGGGGACAGGAGGCGGCCCATGGCGCCCGACGGATGAAGTGGTCGGCTATGGATTTTTTTTAATTTTGTGAATGATTTATAGTGAATGTTGTATATTTTTTTATTGATTTGGGGATGATTTGTGGATTTTGGATATGCATCATTGTGAATGGTTTTATTGTGCATGATTTGTGGGGATTTGCAATAAAGAAAACAATAAAAAAGAAAAAAAAACAACCGCGATGGGGTGCTACCACTTTAGTTCTGGTTGGTAGACTAAAAGTAAGCTTTTAATCCCGTTTGGGAAATCGGGACTAAAGGGATCTCCCTTTAGTCTCGAATTGGCTGTCCCGGTTGGGAAATCAGGATTAAAGGGGTTTTTTCAACCGCGATGCCTACCCCTTTCTGTACTAGTGAAAAAAGCACTAGTTTAAAGCCTGTAATGATAGTATTATACTTGAGGACAACATGGTCTTCAAAAACATAGCTTTGAACATTAGTTTTTATAAGTAAATAAATATCATATAAAATTTGTACCTTTTATGAAAGTGTATTTTAAGACAAACCTTTGCATATAATTTTCAAGTTTTTAAACTAGACACTTTGAAAGTTGACTTAAAAAGGAAAAAAAAATCTGAAATATTTCGTATGTATAGATTATTATGATACAGGTTGATAACTAATTATTAATTAACTGAAATATAATTACATTTCTAGAATAACTAAAAAGCTGTAGTATTGTACAAAATATGCTGATATAAAGTAGATAGCATTGTTATATAAGAAATTATATCCTTATCAGTAGTAAAACTGAAGCATGCAGTCTCTTCACGGTCACTTGTTATTTTTATTATAATTATTGTAGTTAAAACCCTTCTAGAAGTTCAGTTTTTCTATTGTAGCTTGCACGCATGCATGTTCCACGTTGTCTCTCTTTCTCCCGACTACTGCAACATATAAGAAAGAACATTTTTTTTTGTCAGTGATCTAATCTAACCTGATCAACCACAAAGGCCAAGATCGATCAGAAAATGGTGGTCCTGCAAGGTTACTGTGCTAATCGGGCTTATCACCCAGATGCGGGTACATTAACCGTCTGGTATAACGAGCAAGTTCAACAAATAAATAAAATAAATTACATTTTTGGTAAATTTTATTCAATTATCCTTGATTCTGATGATAATTATAGTTTACTGTAGATGAGTAACCCCTCTCTTGACTCTTGACGATAGGGTAAACCCTAGTGAGAAGGTGCCTCTCTCGTCTCGTCTTGCCATTTGAGCAAATATAACTCGGATCGGAGGGTTGAGGCCAGTGATAATAATATTATGATAGAGTAGTTGTGCGTCCTTGAGAAGTGAAGGAGAGGTGTATATCTATGTGGTTGAATGATGACGGATTATCCCTTCGTCATTTCTAAATCTCCTAAAATCATTGTTTTACTAAACTACATTGCACCACTAGAAAACTTTTAACTCCAAACAACCTCTTATGCACGGAGGCCTTTCAAGACACCAACAATCTGTTTAAAGACTATCATTTCACCAAGTGGTTGAACAGAAAAGAAAAACCTCTGTCCAATGTAGGAATACAAGAGTGGTGTGCTTGGATCACCTACCTCCTAATAAACGGGAATTGGAATACACAATAGTTCTTGCCCCAAAGGGGAATTACAGCAACACCCAGAATACTATGGGGGGTTTACATGTGGCCAGCTAGTGTCCCACACAGCGGGGGCACCACATATTTTTCCACTTGTTGATTACCATTACCTTAAGAAGATGGGGTCCACGATGTCCCCATGGGCATGTCGGGAATGAAACACCTCCTACCCCATCGCTCTCCTAGATTCTTGTCTTTGCCTATAATCGGAGTGTGGTATATGAGAGGCGATGCGCAACATCCTTTAGCATATGGCAGTCGGTACATGTGCCATCAATACACATTGATGGTGGCGGTTAGCGCCCTTCACTCATTGGAGATAAAGGGTTCCTCTGTATAATGCTTTCTCCCCTAAAGTCTAGGCTCTTGATCCCTTCGCCTGGGTGTCTACTGAGGGCTAGTTTCTAAGGCCATTTACAATCGAGGGAATGACAGTGTTCCCCTGGTACACCACATCAGAAGATTCGCGCCACGTCGGTGGTGAACCACATTCTGCAAGGCATCCCGTTCCATCTGAGGGACACCATTTCCTTGTCAGAACCAGCAGAAGAAAGCAAAAAAAAAGGTGAAAGAGGCGAATTCAACGCCGTTGCCGCCACCGTCGACGTCCTGTCGTCGCGCCACCGCCGCCCGACCTGCTCTGGTCGTTGACGCGGGAGGAGGTCGCCAACGCGTTGCGGTCTTCGCGCTGCCGTCGTCGTGGGTAGGACGCCAGATCTACCACCGCTGCCGGCGAGAGGAGGAAGGCAATGCCGGCAGACGACGGCGGCGGATCTGCTCAATCTAGCACCATTGCGGATCTGCTTCAAAGCCGGAGACACCGTCGCGCTGCCGTCGAAGCCTCCGCGCCGTCGCAGCCAGCCACGTTGACGCCGGAGGGGAGAGGCGGGTCGCCGGCAGATCTAGAGAGGGGTGGGGGGGAGGCTGTCGCCGGCAGAGGGGGAGGGGCAAGCCGTCCACCCCCCGCTCGGCGAGCAAGTGGAGCAGCGCCGTGGAAAACGCGTCGTAGGCGGTGGGCGACCACGCGGTGTCTGTGCTCTCCTCGCCGAATCGAGCCGGCCACTCGTCCGACAACGACGACGCCGGGTTGAGCTCGCCGCCCTTTCCTCGACGACAATGCCAGATCGAGCTGGCCTCTCTGGATCTCGCCAGGACGAGCTCGCCGCCCTCCCCTCGCCGGCTACCCGTCTGCCCTCCCCTGGCGGCCTCGCCGGATCGAGCTACTGAATTTGGAAAAGGGGAAATTTTGGGCTGTTATCTAATTGTTTGTTTTAGTTGGGGTGGTTTCTATAAAGTTTTGGACCAAAATGTAAAATATATTAATAAAAGGGCTAAACTGTAAAAGAAAAGGGCTGAAATAAAAATCTTATATGGATCCCACCGTGAGTAACCTTCACTGTGGGATGAATACCTCTATAGTACCTAGCTGAGTTGGCAGTTAGGGACATGGGCAGCCCATGCCCTTGACTGTAAAGGCCTTAAGGCCCATCGAAAACACATCCCTCATCCATGTCCCGTGCCCTTGGAAAGAGCAACAATAAATGTATTAGGAAATCACAAAGTAGACCTTAAAAAAATTGGAAAATAAATGTAAACTTGTAACAATAAAAAGTACTAATTACATATGAGCTATATGTTTAAAATAATAAAACAGTATATGTTATTGATTCTTTTTACAAACATTACAATAATTTCTATAAAATTATTTATACAATAACTTCTTTTAGTAATATCCATGGGCTAAATTTATAGTTTGAAAGAAAAATAAAGACAATTTTTTTGAAAAGAAAAGGTATTAAAGTGGAAAATAGACACGACCTATTTGTTAAAACTGATCAAATGTATTCTGTTTTGAAATTTTACAATTGTTACGATAATTTATACAACAAACTCTCGCGTCAAACGGGGCCGGCTGAGGCTGAATCTTAGGATGGTTTAGGCTAACTGTTCTATGTGGCCCAAACAAATCCAGCCCACATGAAACAACATACTGCATAGAGGCCTCACCTAAACCCACTAACCTGGTCTCTTAAAATACACAACTGTCTTTGGGACCCAATTGTCGGTAAACGGTATAAATTTGAGTCGCTATAATATAAATGGTAGCGATCCAAAGATAAGAGTGGAGAAAATGTAATTATGGATGTATTCATCAGAAAATTTACCATCTTTTGCAACTCGCGTCAGAAAATTGTGGTTGCAGACCAAGTGAGCTCCAAATTTTTGGCAACCAATATTTTGGAAATGGTCCAGACTTTTGGTTGCCAAAAATTTTTGGAAACCAATGGGGCTTTCAGTGATGCCGCTATAACCCATAAATTGGCATTGGCAGTACATGCTTTGAAGAGCAGCGTTCAGTATCCGTAAGTGGGTGTGTCGTCCACTGGCCGTTCATATCACTTGACAAGACTGCAGCCATGGTGTTTTCTCATTCGAGTATCCATGGTGATTGCAAATTGCAATGTGCTATATTCTACTTGAGCGCTCATCCAATTTAGAGAAGCTTACCATTAAGTTGGAGGAAGCAAGGATTTTCAGAGTTTAAAGTTTAAAGTTTCACAAGGTTTCACTGCTATCAGCGTAACTTATCAATAAGTAAGATGTTAATTGTCGGTATGTGTAAATTATATCATATTATCTATCTGAATAAAATTATATAGAGAGATTTTATTAGCTAAAAGCGAGAACTGTAAATCAGGTAATATAATTCAACCTTAAATAAAACCTCACGAGAATTGCTTAGGAAATATGCAAAACCCATTCATGACAGTAAATAAGTTAATTATACATACACACACCACACCACACCACACACACAACTGCACTGCACACACGTTTTTCTTCTATGTTTCTGCTCAGACTAATTAAATCACTCTGTCACATGACTAGTTCACTTGCTTCTTGGCCTCGGTCGCCTTCCGTTCCGGCCTGGTCTCGTTCAGCATCGACAGCACCTCCCTCATCGACGGTCGCTCCTGCGGGCACCGGCTGGTGCACAGCAGCGCCACCCTCAGAACCAGCGCCATCTCGTCTCGCTCGCCGCCACCGCTATCTTTCTCCTCCCCCCATGCCGCCTCGTCGATCACATCGCGCACGCCGCCTCCGGTCACCTTCCGCCGTACCCAATCCACGATGTTGTTCCCCTCCCCGTACTCCGCCTCCACCGACCTTCGTCCCGTCAGGATCTCCAGCAGAACCACGCCGAAACTATACACGTCGCTCTTCTCGTCCACTTTTAGAGTGTACGTGTACTCTTTGAAAATGACAACAAAATATGTAAAAATTATTTAATAGTAGTTTTAATGGACACGTGGCAAATGGTGGCATGGTGAGGGTGGTATCACTTACCAGGTGCAATGTAGCCGTATGAGCCGGCGACGACGGACATGGCAGCGCCGGCGTTCTGGAGCGCCTTGGCGACGCCGAAGTCGGCGACGCGGGCCTCCATGTCATCATCGAGGAGGATGTTGCTGGGCTTGATGTCGCGGTGCACGATGGCAGGGAGGCAGTCATGGTGGAGGTAGCTCAACCCATGCGCCACACCGACGACGATCTTGTACTTGGCATCCCAATCCGGCCTCGCCTTCGCCGTGCCGGCGCCGTGGAGGAGATCATCGAGGCTGCCATTGGGCATGTACTCGTAGAGCAACAACATCGTGTCGCCATTGGTGCACCACCCGAGAAGGCGTACAATGCTGCGGTGGCGAAGGTGGCCGAGCACCTCCACCTCTGCCATCGTCCTCTTGCCGCCGCCGTCGATGTCATTTCGCCGGAGCTTTTGGTTTTGGTTCTCCTCCTTCTGTGGCTGCCAGAGTTTCTTCACGGCGATGACGTCGCCGTTTGGCATCTTGGCGCGGTACACGGTGCCGGATGATCCGGCGCCGACGATGCCATTGCTCCCCTCGACGCACCGCGCCACCTCGTCGGCGGTGAAGCCCAGGCGCTGGAACGCCGTCATCCGCCACGGCCCGACGACGATGTCGGTTCCCGTGCCGCCGCCGCTTGCTGGTGCCACGTCATCGCCACGCCACCGTACCCACCTCGCCGTGGCGGCGAGCACCGCCATGCCGGCGAACGCCACCGCCACGGCGGACACCCACATCGCCGTCGTGTGCCGCCTCGCCGGACCATCGCCGGAATCCTCCTCTTCCAATGGCTCCGCCGGCGCGAGACGGTTGAACGACACGTCGAACGTCTCCAGCGTGGTGCAGTTAGCGAACGCCGGCGGCACGGCGCCGGTGAGAGCGTTCCACGACAAGTCAACCTCGGTGATCGACGGCAGCGTCGCGATCGCCGCCGGTATCTCGCCGGTGAGCTCGTTATGCTGCAACCTCAAGCTCACCAGCCGCCTGCAGCTGCCGATGTCGCCGGGAATTCCGCCTTTCAGCGCGTTTCCGGCCAACTCAAGCCGGTACAAATTCGCGCACCCGGCAACGCCGAATGCCGGGAGCTCGCCGGCGAGAGCGCAGTCGCTCGCCGCGAACACCTGCAGCTTCGGCGCTCGCCACGTCATCTCCGGCAATGCGCCGCCGATCGGATTCCCGGAGACATTGAGATACTCGAGGCTGGATGAGCCAACCAAATCGGCCGGAATTCCACCGGTGAGGGAATTAGAGCTGAGGTCCATGTATGTCAGGTTCTGAATCGAGCCGAACCCGGCCGGAATTTCGCCGGAAAGCCGGTTCGACTCAAGCCGGACCCGCCACAGCGACGAGCAGTTCGCGAGACTAGCCGGAATCGCCGAGTCGAACCGGTTCCCGAAGAGAATGAGCCGGGCGAGCCGGTTACCGGCGCAGAGACCGGTCGGAATCGGACCGGAGAGCGAGTTGGTCGACACGTCGAGCCGGACCAGTCGCCGGCTCGCCGTGCCGAGCGACTCCGGCAGCCTCCCGGCGAGCGAGTTGTTCCATAGCTGGAGCACCTCGAGATTCGGGAGGTTCCCGATCGTCGCCGGAATCGTGCCGGAGAGGAGGTTGCCCATGAGATTGATCGTCGTGAGGTTGGTGAGCTCGCCTATACCGGCCGGAATTTCGCCGGCGAGCCGGTTGTCCGACACGTCGAGAACCCGCAGCGACCGGAGAGAAGACCACCTCGCCGGAATCACCCCACCGATCCGATTCTTAAACAGGAACAACTCCTCAAGCTGACGTAGCTCGCCGATCTCCGGCGGCAACTCGCCGGAAACGTTACCGGCGGCGACGTCGAGATACCGGAGCCGAGTCATCTTCCCCAACTCCGGCGGAATCCCCCCGTCGAACGAATTGTACCCAATCTCGAGCCGCTCGAGTGACGTCAGCTCGCCGATCACCGCCGGAATCCTACCGGAGAGCGCGTTCCCGGCGAGATTGAGAAATCTCAGCCGTCGAAGCCGCCCAATCTCGCCGGGAATACTCCCATTGAAGAAGCTTCCCCCGAGATTAAGATGCTCAATCCGCCGGAGCTCGCCGATGCCACGTGGAATCCCCCCAAGAAAGCAATTACTGAACGCGTCGAACACCACCAGCGAGGCGGCGAGCTTGGCAATGCCGCCGCCATTGTTGCCACCATCGAGCTCGGGGAAGGTGGAATTGAAGAAGTTGTGGCTGATGTCGAGGGAGAGAAGGCGGCGGAGGAGGAGGAGCGAGCGCGGGAGCTCGCCGGAGAAGGCGTTGCCGCTGAGGTTGAGGGAGGTGAGAGTCGGGGAGAGGAGGCGAGCAGCGGTGGCGGGGAAATTCCCGGAGAGGTTGCGGCGGGAGAGGTCGATTCCGGCGATGTCGCCGGTGGCGGCGTCGCAGGTGACGCCCGGCCACGAGCACCACGGCGGCGGGATTGACGACCTCGTCGGCCCCGCCGACGCCGCCGCGGCGTACGTCCATGGCCGCAGCGCGCCGGCTGGGTCGGTCAACGACGACTTTAGGGAGAGGAGAGCGAGGAGTGGGAGTGGCGCTGATGAGGCGGAGGTTATCGTTAGCAGAGGGAGGAGAAGGAGAAGGAGGCCATGGAAGTGGAAATGCGTCGCCATGGAGGAGGAGGAGGCCATAGGGGAAGGAGGGGAGGGGAAGGGGGGTGAAATGGAGGAGGGAAAGGTGGCATGTGATGATGAGGAGATTGGAGGAGGGACGACGCCATGGGTGGAGATGGTGATGATGGCAGTGGTCGGGAGTTTGCTTTGGGAGGAAAGAGACGAAGACGAAGACGACGACTTTGGATGGGTGAATGGGGATTGGGATCCCACTGTGGCATGCAGCAGGCAGCCATTGGCGAGGTAGGACTTTAGGAGTAAGTAGAGCCATTTTTTTTTTCTCTCTTGTGTGTTTGCAATGCTTCTTCTGGTTTAGACAGCAGGTGCACTCCCTGATGCACATTGACCACATTGCAGATTTGCAGTGCTTTGTTTTCAGTCTTTTGAGTGTACTACGCTATTTGCTCTTACAAATCGTGGGTTCAAGCCTCTTAAACCGGAGTAGATTCAGGGCAGGTCTTTCCTAAGTGATTCATATCAACTACAGGTTTAAAACTATTAAAAAAACAGTGGGTTTAAGGCAAATTTAAGTGATTCTGGAACCGTATGAATTTTATGGGAATTTTTCAAGAAATTTTAGACAATACAGTTCAATTCGATGTGAATAAGGTGATTTTTGGGTAAAAGGAGGGCCTTGCCTACTACCGCTCTTAAATTTTGTTAGCACGTTGTTAAGCTAGTGCATAACGAAGCTTACTATTAACTTAATCAGTGAGTAGCAAAATATGAAATTGATGTATAATACACTTCTATGGGAAATTGGAAACTTCTTTATGAGACAATTCAATCCCAACAGGTGAAATTCCCTCTGTTCCATTCCAATTATTAAACTGTGTCATTGACTATTTCGCTCCAGCTTACGTTGTGCTTATGAATAAAGACGACAATTCATTAATCATCATTTTACCACTAACCACCATATAAAAGGTCTTACACATGTCTGTACTGAAAGAATGGCGTGCATAGGTTTAGTAATCTGTTCTCTTTTCCGAGGCGAATGTGAGGTGTAGCTTAGAACAAGCATATAAACAAGCTTTTAGCCTTTTTGTGCAACCTTGTTGGTACAGCGGCTGCAAATGTTGTATGCGACAATGCAACATCTACAATCTCTTTTGTCTAGCATTGTCTCTCTCATTTTCTGAATTTATCTAACCTATACTCCTTGCGATCTCTTTTTTTTTTCCCTTTCTCCTTTTGTTTTCAGAAAAGAGCTAGCTAGATGGCTAGAGCTGAAGGAAAAACTTTGCATATGCGTGAGGGACCCACAGTGGCAGTGAGTGCGATGATGGAGCTCTGATTGCTTTTGAGTGAGGCATGGAGAGTGTACTCGATTAGCTACCTTGCCAATGCCAAGGTTTTGATTCTTGCTGTTCTTTCTTTTTTATGTCACTTTGATACTAGCTCCGTCCCAAAATACTTGTCGTTTTGGGTTTTTCTTTAACAACGTTTGACCACTCATCTTATTCAAAAAATTATAGAATTATTATTTATTTTCTTTATGATTTGCTTTATTGTCAAATGTACTTTGGGTGTGACTAATTCTTTTTTATATTTAAAATAATTTTTTAAATAAGACGAATGATCAAATCACGAAACAAAAACCCAAAACGACAAGTATTTTGGGACGAAGGGAGTACATGGCAGCTAATAGTGGTAAATTCAGTTGAGTGAGGTGTCAGGTAGTAATGCTCAAATGCTCATTCAGATTCCTATCCAAGTGGGGGCAAACCTTTGTTCAAATCTCATGCCGCTCACTCTGAATTTTTCCACAGTTTGATGTCTCAAACTTTTGAGTGCTAGCTGGTACTAGCTAGTGATCCTTTTAATTAGGATCTCTTCCCGATATTTGGTCTAAGGGAATGTTGCTATAATGTTAGTTATCTTCTAACAAGAGGACATGTTTCAAGATAACTTCAGAAGGTCATCCATCAGACAAATGCAGGTATGTTCAGTTCTAGAGTTGAAAATGTATTAGTTACTGTTCTAAGTACATCTGGGATTATTTCTGTGTGTGTTCACAATGTACTAATCATGTTGCCAATCTTCTACTCACAAATTTCTTCATAAAAATATTGATACAATAGTAACAATGATCAAATCATAGGCTTAAGTAAAAGTTACTCATCTCACCAGATACCAGGTGAAGCACTCAAGTGAAAAAACTGTCACCTTGTCCTTTGTTCTTGATGCATTTTGGGTGTAGAAATCAAGGCAAATCATAGCTCCCAAACAGATTCAGCCAGTACTGATCCAAGAAGCGAGCACATCAGTATCAAGTGTACAAACACTCATCTTGTTTTTCTTGAACCAAGTAACAACCATTGTAAAAACTGCAGATTTGACACCTTATTTTTATGCATACCGTTTGTCTGCATTCTGCGCGGCAAAATGGTTGCTGCAGCCTCTGCATGCGGCAGCAGACAACCAAACAAGTCAGCACTGATGGGAGAAGAAGCTAGCTTTGCTGACAAACAAACTGAAGTGTGGCCTGAAACTTTAACAGCATGTTGACCGTCTTATGAACTGAATTAGTTGCTTAATAATGTGGTAAGGTAGGTCAGCTTAGTTTTCAATGTATGTAATGCTTACAGTATTAGTTAACTCTCAATGATTGGTGTAATTGGTTGATTAGTGCATATAGTCAACCAAGTATCTGAATTTTGTTTCCTCTAAAAGGGCAAAAGCTATCCGAATGCTAGTATGCAGTGCTTTTTTTAGCTATATTCTATGAGGAATTATTTGTTTTACTATAAATTATTTAAGTAACAATGGAAAACAGAACCTCAATTCCTTAGCAGGAAGATATTTCCATGGACCACAATGTTGTTGTACATACTCAACTGGTCCAAACCATACTTTAATTTACCCTGAACTCTGGTCCAAACCATACTTGATACTAGTTGATAGCCACAATCCTGCCAAGAATTTGATGCATCATTGCAAATATGTGCAGTTAGAGCTGCCACTAGTTTCCTGTCATTTACAGTACAAGATACAGGAAACAAAGAACATTTATCTAGGGATGCACATTGATTTCAGAGTTGGAAACTTTTACAGATCCATGGACAAATGTGGGCCACAAAGGTGTATCAAAGTAGCTTCAGCACTGCCTAAAGGCATGTGTGTACAGGATTTTTTACTCTCCCATTGGTCTCCTGCCTTTCAACTTTATTTGGATTTAAACCCATCTGTTAGTCCCCCTTGAATCTTATTTCAACCCACTGCCTTTTTACTGTGGTGCAAATGAATTACATTACCATACAACAGGTAGTTTAGTTAGTAAATTACTACTACCATATTGGAAATCCTAAAGCAGTTTGTTTCTGGAGAAAAGGATTAGCTAAACAATGTGATGATTAGAAGCTCATGAACTAGGCTTTTCAATACCTTCCCTTATGTGCCAAGACTTAAACAAATCGAGAAAGGCGAGACGCTAATGCGCAGCAGCATGCTTGTATAATAGTCTTCATTTCCAAGGTGGGGGATAGAGTTCATCTTGGATCAAATAAAAGATAGAATCATCATCAGTGAGTCCTTGATGATCTATGTAGTATAGATCTCGTTAACTATCCATCAGTAGCATGCATGCATGCAGCTAGCCATGATCACCTCGCATCAACATTGCTTTCTGATGCAAGAAACGCTAAGCATGATGTAAGTTATGACTAACACAAGATGCTGTCTCTAAGATCATCATCGATCTGCTAAACACAACAACACAACAAACAGAGAGAATAGAATTGAAACCAGCTGAACTTTTCTTCTGAAGTGGTGTCAAAGAACTGTTCAATTTTCTTATCTGAATCTGAAGAAAGAAGCATACTGTTAACTGTTCATCCCCGTGCGTGTGTGTTCTTCAGTGTGTATAAGAACTGCAGCTGCAGTGTAATTCTTCAGCTGAAATTGTTCAGTTCTATACTTCTATTATCTGATGAACTGATCACTATTCATACTTTCCTCCTTGTGTGTGTTTCTTCAGTGTGTAAATGCAGCTGCAGGGCAATGCAAAATTCTTCAGCTGAAATTGTTGATTTTTCAGGAGGAAGAATGATGAGAATTCTGCAGCCTTTGGACCCCCAGCGGCCAAGAATCCATCGAGTGATGGAGCATCCAAGCAAAGCACGCATGCAAATATGCAATGCATGGCCAATCCATGGCGTGACTATCTTAAAGCACAACCTGGTAGGACAGGATACGACGCAATACTGCATTTGCGATGCAATTTTCGCAGGCATCGATCATGCATGAGACACGCACCAGATTGGGCTGAAATAAGTTGAGTTGGGGTTGCAGAGAGGGAGGCGTGCGTGCCATTGATGGATGGCCGGCGTTGATTGTTGCTTCGTGCGCACCGCCGCTTTTTCGCGAAATTTTAGGCGAGAAAGGGGCCGAGAGTGGACTGCACTGCACCAAAAGAGAAGCTTCTTTTGCTCAGGATAGTGGGATAGTGGCTAGCTACTCTCTTGTTCAGTTCAGAGTGGAGTTTGAAAGAAAGAAAAGAAGTTCAGACCGCTCTAGCAAGGGCTGGGGCTAATTCATTTTTTTGTTGGCTTGATTAAGAGGAGAGTTTACTCCTTTAGCCTCTTGTTAAATCAACTAAGTAAGCCAATAAATATGTATGGCAAACTTATCTTGTTAGCACGTAGTGTTTTTTTTTTTTTTTTGACTTCTGTTAGCACGTAGTTCCTCACTAACAAGTGCGAGAACAATACGTGCTCCGTTGGCAGAGAGAAGTAAACAACTTGCTAACAGCATACAGGTGCATGTTATTTCCAAAATGGAGTATAATTTTTGCTCGATAGTCTCTTTCTTAATAATCAATACTATTGTACTCTGTCCGGTTTATTATTGATGTTTTGGACAAGATTGTTTAAGGAAAACTTTTTAAAAAATTATAATAATAACATTTAAATTATTTATTTTCAAACTTGAAGATTGTATATGAATAGATTGTCTTGAAAAATAATTTCACAAAAGTATAGTTGGTTATACTAAAAAAGTTAATGAAATTAATTTGCTACTTAGTTATTATCTAAAGAAGGACATTTATTAACATACAAAAAAATATTGAATCATTTTACTTTAATATTTTTATATTAAAATGAAGCAGCTCCATTATCATTTGAAATGCTTTTTTTTCTATTTCTCTATATCTAAGAAAGAACCCAACACGATGACATTCTACTAGTATAAAAAAGGAACAATAGATACAAGGTGTCAAACCTTATTATATAATTTTTCCTCCAAAAAAAAAGGAAATATCATATATAGTTAGCGAATGAAATAGAGTCAATGAATAAAGCATATTCCTTAACAACTCAAATTACAGATGAAAAAAGAACAAAAAACAAAGCATTGCCTTCTTTCCTATATATTGTATTTGTCATGCTTCTCCCTTAGGGGGGTTTCTTTTTCATTTAACAAATGTCTGGAACTTTAAATTAAGAATTGGTGGAATACCATGCAATCCCAAACTCTCTTAACTGATATTCAAGAGAAAAGAGTTCTAGAAAGATTCATGGAATTAGAAGACCTTTTTATCTTGGACGAAATGATAAAAGAGAAACCGAATACACATGTACAAAAGCCCCCTATAGGAATACACAAGGAAATAATACAATTGGCCAAAATAGATAATGAGGGTCATCTCCATATTATTTTGCATTTCTCGACAAATATAATCTGTTTGGCTATTCTAAGTGGTTCTTTTTTTCTGGGTAAAAAGGAACTTGTTATTTTGAATTCTTGGGTTCAGGAATTCTTCTATAACTTAAATGATTCATTAAAGATTTTTTATTCTTTTATTTACTGATTTTTTAGTTTTAAAAAATAATGGTTAAAACTATATTTTCAAGACCATGTCATTGTCCAAAACATCAAGAATGATGAAACCGGTGTGAGTACATGCTAATGCTGCATGCAATTAAGATTATTGAGCGGTTAGCCGTTTGGCTTACCAATAAAACACTCAACTAGTGTTTAATTTATTGAGTGTTAGTTGTTATTCGCGTCATCCCATATGGCATATTTGGCTTTACTAAGATAAGGGTTTGACCAATAATTTTTCTATTAAAATATTGTTTCTACAACGGGAACATAATCATAATAGAGCACTTTTAAATATGAATTTAATAACATCGATTTTATATCATGAAATAATATCCTAAATGCGAAATTATGTATGAATCCTTTGTCCTAACACAACCAAATATGTCCTATAATTGGGTAGAGTGAGTAAAAACTTAAAAATAGATTTATTTTTAAGAAATTATATTTAAAATATTTTTGCTAAAAAATAGTACAAATAGCATTTTAAAAAAGTGTGTCCATGAGAAGTCTAGTAGACAGTAGCTAACAAAGAACTTAGCCTAAGTTTCTCACTGCTATAATTGTACATTTTCAATTAATGCTTCAGATGCTAAGTATTTTACTGAGCTAGGTATTCACACTCATATATAGATACATAGTCGCCTTGCCTAGGTAACTTCGAAAGTTTGCCGGCACACAACATGGCTCAGCGAGTCTAATTTGTTGGAAGAAGCTCAGAATATATACATAAACATTAGAAATGATAGGTACTCGACATGGAAGGCGTTGGGAATTTTCTTTCAAAACATAAATAGACATGATTCTTGGTCAAGAATCTGCATCGGAGGGGCAGAAAAAGAGCTAGTTCAGTCGTTCAGACGTCGCACTTGATCATGTGCAAGCGTGGTCGTTGTGTCCCAGGGCCAAGCTGCAATGCGAGGTTGAGTAGTACGGCAACTTTGAAGTGCACGGAGATCTATTGGCTGCAATACAAAAATCCTTTTTTTTAGAATGAGAACACAAAAATCTCACTCATGTATTGGAGCCGATCTAATGACAGATCAGCTAGCTATGCGTGTTCGTTTGATGTGCCTCCTGATTCTAATATATTAATTAACAATATCACCTGATCTTTTGATTGCAACACGTAAATCGCATTGATTCCATTTGAGCCGATTTAATGACAGATCAGGTGATACTATCACCTAACTATGCCAATCTCCGATCGAAAAGGTACTGCTTGAGAACGATAACTGGTTAGGCTATCTTAACAGTAGAGACATCTGCTAGTTCTAAATTCTCTAAAAGATATTTCTATGATCTTGTTTTTAAGTACATTTGCTCGTAATATAAAAGAACACACATGTCTTAGTCATGTAATATTAGGGTGTGTACTTATCTCTTAATTAAGACATAAATTTTCTCTCTTTTATTAAAATATTATCAGACAACTCAGAGATAGTCATCGGAAGATGCCTTATAGCTAACTTTCCAACTTTATAGGATGTTTGATTCTCAAAGCATGAAAGATGTTGGAGTAATTCGGTTTCAAACCAGAATCTTGATACGTGTATCGACGCGTTCCAGCTTTGGAACATGAAAACTTAGAAAACATTAGACTTCGGTTAAAACTAGAAAGGTTTGACTATCGATCTGGTCAATCCGAATTCGGAACGGTGTCGTTTCATGCATGTTACATTTTAAGTGGAGATGTTCGCCCTCTCACGATACAAGACTTCACGAGGGTGATAGTTCTAGAGATCCGCTCTCTCAATTGCCGGTGCACGTTGACGAAGAGGATAGTGTAGACTACAGTGGTAGCGCAGTAAAGAGAAGAGACAAAACCCTACATTATTTTCGATTATACTGTGTGGAAAAAGCGGTTTGGTATGTAAAGGACGTGTGATCAGCACATTTTCTATATCGTAACCGAACCAAATGTCGTACGTTATCTATCCGGACTCCACACCACTCCCACACATCGGACAATACGGTAAATTTCCGAAACTGAAAATTGGAAAATTCGTCGAGTTAAAACAAAACTACAAAATAGTCGCATTTGCGGAAGCACGAGTAGCCAATTTTGGCGGACCATTCACACGTATGTCTTGTGTGCATGCACCTGGCCGTGCTAGGCAAGGTGAGCGAGCGCACTTATGTTCCTCTGTTTCTTTTATAGTCAAGTGGCTAGGAAACATTCTCTAGAAGGACTCACTCTCTTAGAACTAGCAATACAATACTAAAGGTTTAACTATGTGTTTTTCATGGGATGCGTACTGTCTATGCTTTTTCTGGAAATTAAATTTCAAATCTTTCGCTAAGGACCATATATCAATTCCAATGCATTAATTTGAAGATGTCATCTTATCTTTCATGTCTCATTACACCGAAACCAATCAAAATTTAATCCACCTTAGCATGAACTCCATTACTTCCAAAACATAAGACGTAACTACCCCGGATATAAAGAACAATGAACATCTTAACTACGCCATTTTTATCTTGTACATAAATACTAATAAGCCTCATAATACATATAAAAGGTTTTGATTGGTTTGCATGGCCAGAATGCATACAACATTCTACTATCATGGAAGTATGCATGAAAAAAAATTTAAGAGAGTTGACATCTATATCATGGGACAACTAATAAAGAAAAGTAGTTATGCCTGGTATATGGAACGGAGGGAGTAACGCAGAGCGACCACATTTTAGATTGTTTGGTGTTGAACATGGACACACTGGTTATATATATATATATATATATATATATGATCGATATATCTAGCCATGCCACATTGCCACTGATCACTGACTCCGTCTTTGGTACTCCCTCTTTGGTATATATAGAGACAGCATAACCAACTTGTCAATTTGGTAGCAGTGACATGGCTAGCTAGTAAATGGCAAATAGCTTCCGAAATATACATATATACCTATCCAGAAAATGCTATAAACACGATTAGCATGGAAGGCACTGGGAATCCTGATTGAAGTATCATCCGAGGGATTCGCATGCTAGGAGTATGTGTCCATGGATCAGAACGAACAAACGATGGGTTCGTAATGCAAACCGAAGCGAAGGATCCATGCACCACTCTTGGCTTGATCGACAAATCACAGGCTCTGCATATTGGGCCCACATGGTCAAGCAGCACATCTTCGACGTCAGTCAGCGGCAGTCTTCTCCTCGTAGATGGGCCGACCTCTTTCTCTGTAAATGGGCCGAGCTTCTTCTTCAAATGGGCCAGAAGTCCAGAACGCGAGGAGCTGACGTCACTCGATCTGGTTCCACCACTTTCTCCACTTGGCTCGAAACCCGTCCAGATTCACTCTCGAGCGGATGGCGGCGGCGACGGCGACGGCGGAGGTGGCCGAGGTGAGGTACGGGATAGTGGGGGTGGGGATGATGGGGAGGGAGCACCTCCACAACCTGGCCCACCTTTCCGGCGAGGTCGGGCGTGCGGACCCGCCGGTGAGGGTGGTCGTCACCTGCCTCGCCGATCCCCATCCGGAGTCGCTCCGCCTCGGCCTCCTCCTCGCCGACGAGCTCGGCCTCCCCGTTCCCCAGGTGTATGCGCGTGCACGCCATGGCCATCCACTTGTCTGAATTTCATTCACCTTTCGGTTTTGATCAACTGTAGGAGTATATATAGGAGTGTATGATCCTTGCTTTTAGGATGGAATGCAGGGTTTTGGGGTTGTAGTGTAGAGATGTTTCAGATTTGGGGACCAACTAAGCTTGAAGGTACAAAGGAGTAGTCCATCAGAGTTGGTTTGCAAAGCAGAAGAGAACAATAGAAACAGTATTTCTAACAGGAGAAACACTATTATGGGGTTAAGGACAACATAAAACATCATTGGACTTTAGATGTAGATACATGTTTGTACAGCAATCTTGAATCTTGTTTGTCTTGCAACATGTAACAAGCATTCGCTTGGACTTAATAGATTTGATGAAAAATGTTTCATAGGAAGCTGCAAATATTGTCCCATGTCAACCAGGATGGCTTATCATCCAAATCTTTTAGCCTAGTACTAAAATCCTCAATTTTTGGTCTGTCACTCACCTGCAGTAGTACACTTCAGGACTGCAAGAAGAACAGAAACATCAGAAATATTAATTCAGTTTGCGTAGGAAACTTTTTCTCAGAAGCCATTCTGTTCTGAATTTGCTAACTAGCCTAGGCCAAATCCCCAAAACAGAAGAAATGAATAGCCATGTCCATACCTCAGATTGAACCAATTAAATAAGGAAGTCTTCTCTATTACTGTCCCAACCAAAAATCTCTCTAACAAAAGGTCCACCGAAATTTAGCGAGAGGAAAACATTGTGCAGTGGAAGTTTATAATGGGAAAGGTTCCATATAAATATTCTATTTTTTTCAGTGGGACTATCCACTTCCAAAGCTTCCGCATCCTCATGTTTTTCCTCCTCATTAATATATCATTTCATACAGTGATTACTGAAAACTGTGTTCTGAAATTAATTTCCTTTTTGTTCATTGGTTTCATCACAACCATATTTCAATGTGCCATGTGTGTTAGTTCTACTAGGAATTTTTTGCCAAAACTATTGACACTATGCGATTATAGACTGATGCAATTTATGTATTCATAAGTTGTGCCTGTTGTAGTACTGAATCCTAAACAACTAGAAGGTTTCAAGACCTTTTCAGGTCATTGCGAGCTGCTGGACAGTGGCCTTTGTGACGCTATTGTCGTGTCATCGCCAAACATGACCCACTACCAGATACTCATGGACATAATCAGCCATCCCAAGGCGCACCATATCCTTGTTGAGAAGCCCCTGTGTACTACAGTACAGGACTGCCAGAAGGTGAGCTCACAATTTGGAGGGTGAGAACTGTGTGATGTGTTTTTCATCATGTTCCTGCAGTGCTGCTAACCTCTATGTTCATTAAAGATTTTAAGTTTTGCTTTCCTCTATGTACATGTGAAGTTTGTGGATCATTTAATTGCATTTGTAGTATAAGTGATAAGTGAAAAGAAAGGGGTGCTGTGGTAATCTACTGAGAAATAAAGAGAAAACAGGCTAGCAAAGTTGTTGGATGAACTGATTTCAATGTATTTGACCTTGAATCTACATAGATGTATCTTGTGTGTTTGTGTCTATTCAGTTGTTCTCTGATCAACATCTGAAATTTTTAGTTCTTTCAATCTGCACAAGCTTCTTCATGTGGATTTCAGAAGCTGTTTATCTTTACATACAGGTTGAAGAAGCAGCTAAACAGAGATCGGACATACTTGTGCAAGTTGGATTAGAATACAGGTATATGCCTCCAGTAGCTAAGCTTATAGATATTGTTAGAAGTGGCACCCTGGGACAAGTCAGGATGGTGGCAATCCGTGAACACCGGTTTCCTTTCCTTGTTAAGGTACAAGTAACCACAACTATGATAGTTGTCATAACTATTCTTTTCAAATTTCCAGTGAGGCTGTAACTGCTACAACACTCGCAGGTTAACGATTGGAATAGGTTCAATTGCAACAGTGGAGGAACTCTTGTTGAGAAGTGCTGCCATTTTTTTGATTTGATGAGATTGTTTGCAGCTGCAAACCCTGTTCGTGTGATGGCTTCTGGAGCCATTGATGTGAACCACAAGGATGAAGTTTATGATGGGAAGGTCAGGTTTATTGATTGCAACATCTCTTAGTAATAAGCTGGATGGCATTTTTCATTCCTTTTGTGATTATAAAGGCTATACATTTTATATGCTTATCGGGTTATGGTGATTTCAGTTTGAACAGCTATCCCTGATTTCTTTATTCTTTCTCAATCATGCAGGTTCCAGATATCATAGACAATGCATATGTAATTGTAGAATTTGATAATGGCTCTCGTGGCATGCTTGACCTCTGCATGTTTGCTGAAGGTAGTAGGAATGAGCAAGAAATTTCTGTTGTTGGTGACATTGGGAAGGTACAACTATGATGATGCTTTTGATATCTTGATTTATTTTGCAACACAATTGCATATTCATACACAGATATACAATTCTAAGTAGCTCCATATATATCTTACATGCCCAATCTGTAGTTTATGTCCTGCACAACTGCATTCACTGCAGTACTTATTACTAGTCTTTCCAATGGTCACTGTACTGCTTTAGTAAATTTTCTCGTGTAGCTGCTGGTGTTTCTAGGGTAATTTAGATCTTTCCCAACAGTAAGGAAGAATAAGAGTAAAATGAGACCGTACTGCAAAATCCCATACAATATCTTGTCATGCTGATAGAGCTTATAGGCACATCAGATACGTTAGCACTAACCTTTCAGACATTGGGCCTATTACTACATCTTTCTCCTTTATTAGATGAATATTGCTACCTCTAGGTGGATGTTGTGAAGATAGCAGTTAGCTCTTCCAAATTGGCTCACTATTAAATTTTATTTGAATAATGTATTGGTTGTTATGCCCAGCATTGGGATGCATCTCTACAACATAAGCCCAATATAAAAGGTTAGCCTTTTGTTCTGAAGTCTTGGAGACAGAAACGTTGAAAAGATGAATTCTAATCATGACCTTAGTACAACATGGTGGGATCACATAGGAAAGGGGGGTGTCAGGATATGAACTTGAAGCCAGAACATCCTTGGATAATCTAGTCCTCAGCTTGTGGCAAAAGATTTTAGGAAAGCTCCTTTAGATACAAAAATATAGCTATCTTTAACTATGCACCTAGACACTTGTTTGATCAGTTCATTAGAAATAGCATGGAGCCCTGTTCTCTTCAGAGCTTTTAGAACTTATTTGTCATGTCTACCCTTGATTACAACTGCTATATGTGTAAGATTTGTGTGCTGGTTAATTTAACTGTCAGAGTACACAGTTTTCTTGTTCATACTAATGGAATTTTCAAACAGGGCGAGGCTTTTATTCCAGAGAGCATTGTTAGGGTTGGAAAGAGAGCAGGAGGTAGAGATGGAGTTGTAACGATAATGGCTGAAGATGAACGGATCAAGTATGTTCTGCTTTACCAACCTTGTATCAAGGATAAAAAATCCTTATTTGCTTTCTATTATCTCAGTGACATGTATTCTTCTAAACATTTGTCATTAAACAACACTACAACAGGTTATCATAAAACACATTTTTCTTCAGTTTGGGAAACACACCCACTGTAAAGTGGCCCTAAAACTAAGACCAGTTTACTTTTAATAACCATGGATGAACATCGCATTTTCATGTTATTATTGCTCTAGGAGGATCTCCTTCATAATATTCATATATATTATATATCTTATCCAACTATAGGATTAGTTAACTGTTCCAGGGAAAATTGTGTCTTGTAAGCAGTGAAGTAATACTCAGAATATTTGTTTAGGTAGATAAGAAAGTTTTAATCTCCGCGGTACAATTTTCAGGTATCAAGGGCTTCATCATGGATCTAGTTACTTGGAGCACCTCAATTTTTTGTCTGCCATCAGGCTTCAAGGTGCGTCTGGCCCATCCGTCAATTTAACTGATGGTCTCCTATCTGTTGCCATCGGCGTGGCTGGTCAGTTGTCCATAGAGAAGGGACGTTTTGTCACAATTGAAGAGGTTTTGGCTGGTTGATAAGTTGCCAGCAACTCTTGTTGCTTTGCCACGTGGCTGCTGTTGTCAGTGTACTGTAAATTTACCTTCTGCGCTCATACCACATATCACTAAGGATTAGTAAATGTTGAGCAACCATATCCGGTGTGGTGGATGACTCTTTGCACTGCGGCTCAAATATTAGTGCCCACCCTGAGGGTGTGCAACTGTTCGTATGGTGATTTGTCATTTATGAGCGTGTATGACTCTTGTAATATATGACTCTTGTAATAAAAGAATGCGGTGATGCTAATAAAGTCCATGATCTCTTGCGAGATCATAATGTGTTTTTTTTGAAAGAAAAACATTCCATTCCATATACTCGATGTTTTGGATAACACCAAAGTCAAACTTTTAAAACTTTGACTATAAATAATTTTAAAAATATTTAATAGTAAATAGGCTCTCTATTTCAGACGAAAAGGCAGATTGAGGGCTAATGAATGATGGGTTTGTCTTTAGAGATTAAATATTGTTTATTATAAACCTAACAAGTATTCCCTCCATCCACAACTATAGAGGCATCTTTCTCATTTTAGGAAGATTAGAAATAGACATGTAAGACTAAAATACCCCTCATTTAAATATACAGTGGTTAAGATAAGAAGATAGGTGAGGGCAATATAGGAAAAAATTTGGATTAGAAAAGGTTGAATGTGACAACTAGTACTACAATCTACATTATATTTGTGGACAAAGAGCAAACCCAAAATCGAGCGAGTAGCTTTACAATAAGTGTTCTAACCAAACCTTGTGTAGAAAGTATTAATAGTTTGCAAACAATCTATGGCCAATAGTCCGAAAAGAATGGGTCCATATGAAATTAATTTAATATTTACAGTCTGTACCATGACATGGACATATTTTTATATTTAAGGTTGAGGTGAGACGCAATATTCATAAAGTTCTATATTGAAGGTTGAGATGAGGCTCAAGATCTTGAAAGATGTACGTAGGCCTAGGAGGCATCAAGAAGTTCGTCTCGTTGTCATACACAATGTTATGCAGTTTGGAGCCAAAAAAATAGCTTTCGGTGCCTCAGTTGGTTAATCTAGCTAGTCCAGGAGTGACCCCAAGCTCCCGTTGGTGCAGCGAGGAAAACGGGAACAGGTTTACTAGTTCGTTTAGAAGTTTATTAGTAGATCATGAAGGGCACGGTGAGAGTGTCAGGTGGCGTCGGACTGACCGCGTCCGGGACGGCATGTGCGCCTGCGTGAATAATGAAATGTATGGCTCGAGTCTATGCCGATATGTAGGGATCGTCACTGACAACTAATCTATGGATCGGCAGTGTTAAAGTAGCTAGTACGCTGTTTTGTTTGTGCTGAGTCTCCAGAAATAAAGTTTCAGAAAATTGCCCCAAATATTTTTCATGGTTTCGGCCGTTTTCATGTTCTGTTCTCCCTCTGCTTCCCAGTTCATCCTCTGTTTTTTCGTCGTACCAGCTACAGCCTACAGCTACTGCAGGTTGTAGAATTCATCGCCTACTAGCAACTGACACAAGCCCACACACGATATGCAGCTTGTTTGGCAGATAGGAGTCTATACATGTGCTTGTTATATTAAAAAAAAAATTGGGACGAGATCATGCATTCTTTCTTTCTCACCACTATTCCACATTTTTCAGATGCTAAGTACCCTCCGTTAGAAAATACAAATGACACTAGATACCAATGTGATTTCATGCACAATTTTATCTGGTGAGAAATCACACGTCAGCTCGGATGGTGGGACACGTGCATAAGCCATCAATGGTATTTTACCATGCGAACTATCTGCTCCATCTCATATAAATATAGTCATTTTGTCTAGGTAACTTCGAAAGTTAGTTAGATGAGATTGATGTCAAAATGGCAGAAGCTTGGAATACACACTTAGGATGATATGTACTCGGCATGAAAAGCATCGGGAATTCTCTTTCAAGACAAAAATTGATACAAGGTCATGATTCTTTGTGAAGAATATGTATCAAGGGGCGGAAAATATCAATGTGGCATTGCAATGTAAGCCTGAGTAGTTTGACGAGGAAGTGGGCGAAGTGATATGTTGGCTGCAACACACAAAGTTCACTCATTCATCGAAGTCGAGCTAATGACTGATCTTTTGGTTGCAACATACAAATCTTGGAGCCAACTAAATGACAGATCGGGTAGTGACGCTATTACCGAAGTATGCGAATCTCCGATCTAATTGAAGTGCTTAGGAAATTTATAGATACAAACTTTCCAACACTATAGGATTTTTGATTCTCAAACATGAGACTGTTTTACTTGGTTTCAATTCACAATCGTGATATATATGTATGATGTATTTCAGCGGAAACAAATGAGAGTTCTTGCATGCATCTAGTATGAGGAGTGTTTTAATGAATATCTGCTTGATCTTAAGATGCAGTTTTCACGTCGATTGGTGTGTGGAATCATGTGTTTCAATTATATATTTACTGGTACGGAGGATAAGAACTTTTCCCGCTTGTGTCGCCCCTCCCTGGGCGACACGTGCGGCGCGAGGCTCGCCATCCCACCTCTCCACCCCGGTGTCCGCATGCCTCGCCGCCGCCCGAGCAGCCGTCGGTCAACGTATAACAACAAGTATATAGGTGATCCCCCGCGGTACGGATCAGGACCCTTTTAGGGTTTCACCGATATATATACTTCTTGTAAGCTGCCATTCGGCATTGTAACCTCGATATAACGAAGTTATTTGCTGGCTGGTGCCCGTGGTTTTTCTCTTCTAATATGGGAGGGTTTTTCATGTTAAATCTCGTGTCCTCTGTGATTGATCTTGTGTTTTTTATTGTTTATATGTCTATCGTCCTATAACAAGTGGTATCAGAGCTTGTTTTCTGATTAGGGTTTTGCGATGGCATCGATGAAGTATGATTTGTTGTTGCTGAATTGAACTACAAGACAAGATTTTTATTGTGGCAAGTTAAGATGCGGGCTGTCCTGGAGCAATCCTTGGATCTTGACGAGGCGTTGGAAAGTTTCGGAAAGACCAGGAAGGGCTAGACTACCCAAGCCTCTGGCAACGGGCCTCCGATACGCTCCATCCAAATTTGGTCTTTGTCAATAAGTGTAACTGGATTTGGATCACAATTTAACCGTCTCTTTCTAATGGTATCCTCTAGTGAAAACCTTGTTTTGACTCCACGACGGGCAACGGCGGCACAATCTGCGTCGTTTTCTTGTTGGAGGCGTCGTCTGAAAGTACCATTATCTTTAGGATGTCTTTTTTTCCGGTTTTAGGCTCTGCTAGGGTTCAAGATGTAAATGCGTAGTGTGGTGGTGGTGTTTCTCTTTTTGAACTATAGTCTTCCGGGACTATGGTTTCCGTATTTTTTCCCTTCTATATCAATAAAATCGGCTTATATGGCTCATTTTAAAAAAAAAGGGAAGATCATCAAATTAGGGCCTGTTTGGCACAGCTCTAGCTCTACCTTCACCACTTCTAGAGGTGGAGCTCAATCAAATGATTTCAGCTGCATAGAAAATATGAGCGAAGCTGGTGGAGCGATCTGAAAAAATAAACTAGAAAGTTGGAGCTGGGTTTAGACCGCTCCACAACTCTGCTCCACCCTCCACTCCTAGAGTTATTTTTAAGATTTGGAGCTCTACCAAACAGGCAAACATGGCCTTAATGTAAACACATTTGGCGAGGGAGAGCAGTTGTCATTACTCCACTCGAGTTTCTCTACACCATTTATCAACGTGCAACTCTCCACTACAGTACAAATATTGGCCCCCACTGTGAGTTTGTATGTATAGTAAGCGTGGATGTTTTGTTGTAATAGAAAAAGCATACTCTTTTCCTCCCAAAATTTAAGAATTTCTATATGTTGTCTAAAATGTTTCTGGACATTCCTATGTGCGCGTATATTTTGAGCAACACATAAAAATGCTTATAACAAAGGTAGTATGCTGGCATGTAAACAAAGTCCAAGATCACAACATGATTTCCTCTTTTAAAGACTAAAAAACATTCTATTCCATATACCTAAGCAAACAACACGGTAGTAAATAGCCTCTTCTGTCTTGTGAAGCGAAATCAGTTTAAAATCTCCCATTCCATAGATCTCTATAAAATCATGGAGGTCGAGAAGGACACATGGTGTCATGGTGAGAAATGTCAAAGACGTGCTAGTCACATATTTATATTTTAAGCCGAAGGCAAGGTATGCATGGGATATGTAAAGGTGTATATTTAGGTATAGAAGGAATAAGAAATTCGACTTAGTGTCATACCCAATGTTATGTAGTTGTATCCGAAGTTTCAGTGCTTCGTCTACAAGTAGTGCAAGATTAACATGTAGCTTGGTTGGAAGATGAATGATGTGCCCTGTTTCGGTGTTGCTCGGCTCCACCCATCAAACAAAATAAATATTGGACTGAGGTCATTTATTTGCTCTCTCGCTCTCTTCAATACGAATTTTCTTGCTATCATAACTTTTTATGCTTGAAATGCTAAGTATATTACTGGGGTTAGTTTTCACTTCCCGGATACTCAAGTATGTATTGTTTTGCATATTTTATTCAAAAGACAAATCACACATAACACGTTAGGTCAGCTGGTGGAACACGTGCTCAAGACATCAATACATTTTTATGTGCTCCATCATTCATATACAGGTACAGAGTCATCTTTTTTTAAATTAAAAATTAAGTATGCCAACGCCAGAACTTATGATCATTTGGCAATTAGTAAGTTTCTATAAGTGAAGATAAGATACATCGCCAATCTTTGGCCTATGGCTTCTAATTTTCTTCCATAAGATTGTATTAATCTAAAACACAAAGGATGTTAATAATTTTAGATTAGTATTCTACAGTTTAATTTAACCAATTTGACAGATAAGATAATTAAATATATTATGGAATTCTTTTAAAGTTTGATATTAAATAAAATTCAATTCAACGGAGTAGAATTTTTTTACTTTCCATAGTCATTCCTACAAGTTAACAGTGACACCATCGACCTGAGATCCTAGATCTGCCCCTGGCCAGAAGATGGCTCAAATAGAGACTGATGGCAGAACGGCAGAAAAATCAGAATATACGCCACTTAAAAAAAATTAGAATGATAGGTACTCAGCATGAAAGGCACTGGGAATTTTGTTTCGTGACATACAAGAATATAATTTTTGGTCCAGTATTTCTATCCAAGAAATGAAACGCAACCAAGTTAAGACATTGCACTCGTTCCAAGCACAATCACTGTATGCTAGGGGTCGAAATCGATTGCAACGTGAGCTTGAGAAGCATGACGATGAAGCACATGGATTTAATTGTTGGCTGCAACTTGGAAATGGCTGACATGCGTTGGAGATGATCTAACGGCAGATCGATCGGATGGTATTTTCACGTCAGAAACTCAGAATGTGAATTTTTGATTTGGTTAAATTGCTTGGGAATGATAGCTCCTTACAGCTAGGAATTGTCATGAAACTTTGGCTTTATTCAATTTAAAATTGTAATATCGATGCATGTATCAACGCATGTCAAGTGTCAAACTTGATAATTGATAGAAAAATAGCTCCGCTAAATATGGAATTAGGGGGGACGGAGGACGCCATGCCCGAGCAAGACCAGCGCCCCACCGCCAAACCGTCGGCCCGCCACTCCGGCGGCTGGCGCCACGAGACGACGACACATTTCTCCTCCTGGCGCGACGCGCTACTACACGGAGGGGACAAGGAAGAACCTGGTTGGACAAAGGTAAGCAGAAAGAAGCCGCCACAGCATTCAAGAGGGGGTTTCATACGCCAACCACCCCGGGACAACGCATTGAAGAAGGAAGCTGAAATCCCACGATGGCTCCACGGTCGCTGCTTCAAATGCCTGGGCTTAGGTCATCAGAAGGCGGACTGTAGAAGTGCTACGCGGTGCTTTCACTGTTGGTATCCAGGCCACCTCGCAAAGTTCTGCCCCGACAAGCTTGTCGCTGGGCGTCGGGACAGAGCCTGTGAAGAATCGTCCGGCGGGCACCAAGCCGGCGGAAGCGGCCAGCAAGCCAGCTCCGCGTCGGTATAGCCTGCAGCTGCAGGCAAGCTGGAGCGACAGCAAGAAGAAAAGGGGAAGAAGAAGCAGGAAGAAGAAGAGAAGACGAAGACGACGAGCATGGCCACGGGCTATCAGATCTGTGCGGGTCATCCCTGCAAGTACGCAGAGGAGATGTACACCGGCGAGCCGGATAACCGGCCACTCGTTCGCCGTTGTGTCGTGTCCTGGACACCAGGCATGGCGCACAGGGAGACCTGGCTGATGGAGCATGCCATGTTCGCCCTTGTTCTAGGGGGCCGGCCGGATGTCTCGCCAGCAGACCTCGTCGACGCCATCCACCAGAAAGCAGGAATCGCCTTCAGCAACTTGAGGGTCGAGGTCTCCGGCATTGGTGACTTCCTAGTCACCTTTCGCCACGGCCGAGACCGCGACCGCGTGCTGCAGATGTCGCACGACATCACCGTCCACGACGCCACGATCTCCTTCAAGTGATGGACCCGACTGGTCGGCACCGAGCACAGTGACTTCAAGTTCTTCACCAAGATCAGCCTGGACGGGCTCCCGGTGCACCTCTGGGAGAGGGAGGCTGTCCACCGGATCATTGCCGAGCTCGACGGGGACCTCACCGAGATGATCCCTGCCGAAGATGCTCGCTGCTTGGGGGTGTTCACGTGGTTCAAGAGCCCCAATGATCTCCCCAAGCTCCTGGAGGTCGACGTGCCGGAGCGGCCTAGGGCCGGCAGATCCTGGAGGGTGAACTCCGGGGCCGCGCCGCCTCGTCCGCCGCGCTCCAAGTCCGGGCTGATGAAGCGTGTGCTTCTGCACGTGGAGGAGGTGCTGGACCCAACACCGCTCCATGTCTACCCCCCCGGCCTTCACGATGATCCAAACGACGACGTGCTACGTCGCAACTCCTTCCCGTGCTAGGCAGGTCGCGAAGACGGCTCTGGCCCTTTTCCCACCTCCCAAGGCGGCAGCAGCCGCTTCGGTGGCCTGACTAGGGCAGCTGGCGGTTTCGGAGCGCGCTCCTTCGGCTTATTCCCGAAAGAAAACGCGCCGGTCAAGGCCGTCGCCATCGAATGCAAACGCGCCGCCAGTCAGTGCGGCTGCGGGGGCGGCGACGTCGAAGGACAAGCAGGCGGGCAAACAGGTGGCGACCCAAGCGGCCACGGCAGCTCCTACGGCAACCGCTACGACATCTCAGTCCCTCGGGGCTTTTCGCCATGACAGCGCCTCT
>CM002486.1:2161265-2178883 GCA_000325765.3 Leersia perrieri | reverse complement strand
CTGATTTTCTTTCAGGAGCCCTGTGCTAATAGAGCATGCTAAGACTGGGGCAGGGCTTTGCCCTGTCTCAGCCGCGACAGTCTAATGTCGTTAATTGTATTTGTAACACCCTTTTTTCCAAATCTTAATAAAATTGGTCGCCTCCTTCGGCCGACCCGGATAAAAAATATGGAATTAGATAATGTTTCAATGAGCATCTGGTCGATCTAAAATGCACGGTTTCAAGCATGTTTTAGGTGGCATACACTAAGTTTTAATATCGATATCCCGCCTTATAGATGTCCCAAATTTGAAACTTGAATATTTGATAATTTTTGTCTGTTCAAGACTCAATGTACGAGTAAATTTGTTTTCACCGGCCACCCAGCAGACGTCATTAAAAGTAGTAAAGAAATTCGATGGAGACTGCCATATAGTTGGTGTCTTCATATAGTGAAACCAATCAAAAAAATATATCTAGCTTGTGTGATCGTTTCTGTTCTTGAGCATGTAATGCAGAGCAACCACAGCACATGTTATCATGTATCTACTAATCTAGACGGCGTTACATACATTATTAGCATGGAAGGCATTAGGAATTCTGTTTGAACCTGCAAAGAGAAGGTTCGCATGGCTAGTAGTATGTGTTCATGGACCCGAACAAGTACGTACTCTGTCATACTCAGTTATCGGGGTTGTAATGCCGGTCGAAGCAGATAGTCCATGAAGAACTGCCGATTTGGTCCATGAACGACTCATGGTGTCAACCACAGGACAATTCACAGCTTCCTGAGGTGCCATAATCATATCATGCTATAGCTATTAATTTGGTCCATGAAGTGCTTTCCTATCTAGATTGCTTGCATATCCACAAACTTGTAAAAATATACTCTGTAATGCGTAGGAGATGGTATCTTAACTGGGAGCTTTCCCATAGAGAGTGGATTTATGCCTAGAGTATGAAACTTAAGCTTGTAGGTTTGAAGTTAATTTCAAAATATACATTTTGAAAGTGAAATTCTTTGAACGTTGCAAGAGAAAAGGTTTTGGATATCAAATAATCAAAGGTTGCCCCTTTCAATTATGTTTCATGTCCGAAAAAACATCATAGAAGTTTTAATAAATTTGAATTTAGAGACCAGGAATATTCAGCATGCTCCAGAAACTGAAACTTGGTTGAAGTTTGAAGTTTCCGATGCAGGGGAGATTGTTCAGAGTACCTTGTACATGATTGATTTCTTAAATACTTGCAGGCAATCCTCTTTACTATTTGCATGTGTGTGCCAAATAAAGTAGAATTCCTTTACCATATACATTGAGTTAATTTTTTATGTAAGGTTGTTGTCTTCTTGAGGATCACAACTTCCATTTTTAATTAATTTGCAGTACATCTCTGTTCTTGTACCAGGCTCACAAATGAGCATAAGAGGCCTGGTACCCTATATTATCTCCTCAAGACTTGTAACTAAATGTCTTGTGCAAGTTCGATCATATTGATCAGCTCAGTACAGCTAGCTCAAGCTACACCAACACACTTAATTCTTGTTATAAACATATATTGACAGATAAAGGGACCCAACATATATAGTGCATACACAATACTGCATATATCAATGGTGACCAGCTAGGTAGCGAGCTAGCAAAGCAGTGTATATATGCCATGGAGAGACTCTTCTAGCTGAGACACTTGTGAAAAAAATAATCTAGTTGACAGTAAACAACACTAGCCTATTCCTTTTCAGTGATCCCTACATGGATGATAGATGCTAAGATGAGTGCTCAAATCTTGAAAGGTATGGGAGGTTTTGGGAGTTGATTTTGGACATACACAAGGATAACCTGCTTGGTGCGGATACAGTATTGCACAATCATTCAGAGAAGTTGCACCATCGCCAATTCTGCTGCGAGTCTCTCTCCCAAATCTTGCAGTGAGCTGATGTCAGCAGAATCATGATTGGTAACAAGACAGAGCTTATCGGAGTGAGGAGGCGCGATAGTGGATTAGATGTGAGAGGCGTGACGAGCAGATAGATGGATCAGATCTGTGGCGGTAGCGATGAGGTTGTTTGTTGGAGGACAAGAGCTGCACTAGCCAAAATCCGATAACCTCAACCCCCGTTTGGATGGATCTGAAGGCACCTCGTTTCGTCACAGTGGTGTGAAGCAATAAGCGTAGTGGGATAGCAAGGACCAACGCAGTAGGACGTCGTGAACTAGTGCGGAGCCGCGGATTCGAGTCGAACCTACTCTTAGATCTCCCATACTGCCTCTCCAATCTCCAAAATACATGCTATAAATATATGAAATTTAGTCTGACTCTCCAAACAAACCTCGTTTGTTGTGTTTTGGTCTCCAACTAATCTCTGATTTTGAATCTTGCTGTCTATATGACATGAGTTCAATATTGCTGTGAATATGATGGTGCTGATTAGTGGTTTGATGGTCTATTGTTCTATACCTCTGATTTGTTTTGTTGCAGACAAATCTGTTGTTGATTAGTCAGTGACTAATATGGTGAGAAAACAAAAGAAACATGATGTACAAAAGTAGGGGAAAATATAATAATGTGCAAGGTTGTATATGTCCTTTTATCACGAAATTAACACCATTGGCATGGCTTAACTGACTAGGGGCAAACACTGTTAAATCGCAAACCCTAAAGAAAAAGGCAAAATCATGGTTGAGCTCGAAAGTAGAGGAAAAACACATTGCCTCTCTGTTGACCAATTGTTCATATTTCCTTACCTCTCAATACATGTACGCTCGCAAACACTGTAAGAAATAAATCCCGAACTGGAAATTCAAGTATGATAAAACCATGCTTGCAATAAACATTAACATATCATCGCACTTCGCGTCATAGTGGTAACTAGCTAGTGAGATCGCTGTTAAATGCATGGCATATAGCTTTGAAAACTCAGATCTAGACAATAGACAATGGCACATACCATATCATCGGCATGGAAGGCATTGGGAATTCTACATTGGAAGATTCTATGAGAGATTTGGCTTGGGTCTACAGAGCTGGACACATTCGTGTGCATTTATGGTAGATAGATGATCATCCCTACACAATGTTATAGGTCACAATTATCAGATTCGGTATGAAGGATATGTACTCCAAGGATATCTTGCATTGGTGACAATATTTCAGCCCAGTAGACTGACCATTAATTTATCAGTTACTGCCATTGAGCCCAGCTAGTTTTACAAGTGCCTTTTCAAACATAAATATGAAGGATATGTTTCAACTTTCAATAAAAGCATCGATTATATAAGGTCAGCAGACAAGCTGAGAGATAAGCTCCGTGAGGTGCATATGTGTAAAAAAAGTAGTATAAAAAACAATAAAGAGCTGTTATACATGTTCGTCTGCAAACAAATCGATAAGACTTGCACCACAACCTAAAATATATTTAGAACTACACCTGTATAGCTATGGGAGGCATCAAGAAGCCGGAAGGTTTGCAGACTTGCTTCAGAAGCAGCTCAACAAGCCGCTCAGCAAAGCCAAGAGGGCCATCGACCTCATTGAGCTGTAAAAACTCAGCCAGTAATGGGTTATCATTGCTGAGAGTACCAGCTCATTGCCGACAGTACCAACCGAGGGGCGAGGGCAACTGCCGGCGATAGACCTGGTGCTGTAGTACGGGATGAGCAATCAGCGGATGTTTGGGGTCCAGGCCAACTGCATGGGCCGCCTGATGTGAGTCCATCTGGTGGGGCTGAGGCAGAGATGTCCTGTTAGACAAAACATTTTAGTAGTCGATTATTTCCTCCAAATAGATAATGAGTATGATGCTACTATCTAATGAAATTATAGTTGATGTAGTTGTCTCTCTATTTTTTAATCTTATTGTACTTCATAACCAATGTATAAATTTGCACTTAGCTGACACACCTAGCTACCTCAAGCTCAAGATACATACCATATAGACTATTCGTGATAATCTTATTTGATTTGCTACCGAAGCAAGAGAAAGGCCAAAATGAACTATTCACTATCAATATTGTCACCGAGGTTGGTATTTTAGGTGGGTTAAAGGATTACGCATATTGAGTTCAATAGCTAAAGCAGCCATGCAAGACCCATTTCAACAAATAAAGAATCAGAGATGATGCTTTTTTTAACGAACCGGTACGGGACGTGCCAATTTCAGTGGGAGAAAATCCGCACTATACAAAGGAAAAAGGTGTACGAGACAAAACTAAAGTGTGAGCTATGTTAGCCGCTTAGCTCCTGCCATGGTCTAATTTTTAGCGTCTTCGATTTTAACAATGAGACTTTGCACCGATGGGCTTCTTTACGGTACCCAATACTAATGTATACTAATCAATTATACTATGAATGAACAGTCGAGAGTAAATTATACTAATAGTTAGTATATAGCAATATACACCTGTAGTATGCAAGGACGGTCCTAACTGCATGACCATATTATGTTGAACGGTTGATGATAGTTCTCTATGTTGAAAGACTCTGTTTATCTCTTTCTGAATTGAATTTTCTAGGTCGTGAGGAGAATTAGTGTCCGCACTCTTCCTTTGGGTAGGTTTTGAACGCTGGCCAAGGCTGCCCACCAACCATGCAGCATCGTTGGTACGGTCTAGGCCTGAGTTGTCGTGTAAGGTTCAGGCCCCTTTCGATCCTGCTTACGATGTTTGGATAATTTGTGCACGCAAAACGAGATAAGTCATTAGTATATGATTAATTGAGTATTAACTATTAAAAACTTAAAAAATAGATTTATCTGATTTTTTAAAATAACTTTTATATAAACTTCGTTTGGCAACGATACACGATTAATCATTTTGAGAACCGTGCTAATGGAAAACGAGGAAAAAAAAATCCTCCTCTAGGCTGCAACGAATGGGGCCTCAGTCTGCCAACAAGAAACAATTACACTTGGTGTATTGACACTCCACCGAGAGAGGAAAATATTGGGGTTTCGACACTCCGCCAACATGTAACAATTCAACTTGCTGATATGCCACCCTTGGTAGTCTGTATGAGATCTTGTATTTGCATGGTGCCCATACTTTTTAGATAATGACTTTGAAATTTGTACAGAGCCGACAAAATGATACCCATAGACCTAATGAACACATAGACCTAATGAACTGCACCTTGTATGTAGACGCGGCAGACTGGCAGAGTACTCATGTGGCTTGTCAACTTTAACGTTTTTTTTTTTTTTTTGGAAACAGGCATTCGCCCTGCTTTTACTGAAAGCATAAGTTGTTTCTTACATAACTGGGGGAGCTGGGGTTACCAGCAAGCCAACATAGAATTCAGGGGATTAGGATCCACCAACAAGATTAACACACAAAAACTCATACTACCCGATACCTACTCTACTTTCTTCAACATTCTTTAGAGTCTCCAGCATCTTCAGCGCCAGGTTCTCCATCTCCTCCTTTACTTCGGGGCACATCAGTGGTTTCTAGGACCTAATCAGAAAAATCCCCCGGTAGAACGGAGTTAAGGTAGACAGCATTAGTTTTCCTCTAAAAACTGCGTCATTTCTTAAGAGCCAGAGCGCCCAGCTCATTGCCACCAGAACCAACGTTCTATTTTTACAACTCTTAGTTATGTGCCAGAAGTCCTCAAAATTCCTGGGGCATCTCTCCAGGGCCCATGCATCTCTAATTACACACCAGGTAAAGCTTGCCACCGGGCAATTAAAGATAATGTGATCAGCATCTTTTAAGGCCTCACATAGATAACAAAACTCTGAACCCTCCCAGGCTTTCTTTTTCAGCTCAGATGTTGATTGGATTTTGTTCTTACCAGCTAGCCAAAGAAAGTGTTTAGTTTTTAGGGCGACAGGTGCTTTCCAAAATTTTCTCATGGATATGTTCAGAACCCCTCTAAACATCATTTCTCTATACATCTCTTTTGTACTGAACTTTTTTTCATTCATGGCCCAGATCAGGGCCGGAGTCTGGGTCACTACTCAGGGTGATCATCTCAAACTCATTTCTCAACTCTGACCACTCATTTAACTCATTTTCTCCAAAAGATCTTCTATAAGTGAGATTGTGAAAACCCCTAGCTTTCACTTCTGCCACACTTTAAGGTGATTTGGACCCTAGTATCGTTAGAAAGCTGAATTTCTTCAACCACACTCGATATGGTAACCAATTGAACTACAAGTTTGACGGATAAGCCATTCCTCACTGAGAGGTTGAGGTTCCCTGGAGGGCTTGCTTGATTTTAACCGTCAAGGTTTACTTGTCATAGCAGGTCTGTAGGGATGTTGGTTCAAATTTCCTGAAAGCCGACTTGCGTTTCTTTTCGTTTCGTTTGTTCTTGTTCTTCGGTCATCTACTCAGTTTCTCGTAGTTTGAAATTAACCGAACATAGCATAGGAAATCAAACGGGGCAACCCATTCTTGTCATTTCATCAGTTCTAGTCCAATCAAAGCCGTTCAATATAATCCCTTTGGTCGTTGCGCTCGACTCCTTGGCATCGTTGCTTACTTGCCTGATTCTCATGTTGTGGGCTTAGTGATGCCTAGTTTAATTTACATGATCGACATCCCTGATCCTGCCTGTCTCTGCTGATTCATGCTTATTGCAGTCTAGTTCTAGACGATGAGTCGACAAAAGGATGTAACAAAACTGTTGGTGTGCATGAGAGGGTGTAAAAATTCAGTTTTGAGATAAACAGGGATAGTGTCGCTCCTGTTCTATTAATATGCACGAGGCAAAACTTTTGCTCACCATTTTTTTTGAACAAAAAGGTTACGCATGGCTGCCAATCCAGCAGACGAGCCTGAGTATTCATCATCTGGCCGTGATCCCCAGGTAGTTTTACATGTGCAGATGTTCAGAAGTGCTTCCTGTAATAAAATTAAATATTCCTACGAACATGATCAATGAAATAAACCCCATGGAATTGACTAATGGAAAGCAGAGTGACGAAACTGTGAGATTCCCTTTGAGGTCTTGTGTATGTTCCTTGAGCTCACAATTTATATTCAATGACTATGAGTTATAGGTATTTTGCATGAAATATACTGAGAAATATGTTTTAATTGAGACATTCAAGGACATTATTTGCAGTAAAAACTCTGTTCCAAGGAACGAAAAAGAAAAACATTTTACAGACAATTTTTTAAGTTTCTTTGATGATGCATATAATGTGTTTTCTATATCACATTAAGAGCAATTGCACCCTAGGTGCTAACTAGGTATTTGGTGGGTGGGCGGGGTGGGTGCAAACGCCCATGCCGTCAAATACTATTAACGTTGCCATGTGATTCCTATGTATTGGTAACAGGCTAACAGGAAGCTAGCTAGTTAGGCAATCCAAACTAATTTGTATCATACACAAGCAGCTGCTTTTGGCATTATCTGGTATACAAGGATATTGAATTGTTGATGAGTTGGTATAGGAGGCTATGGGAATTTTATCTTGAGAATTATGAGTGCTTAAAGCCACATAAATACGATGGACATGTTCAATAAAAAAATAAACCATGACTCCATTGGAAATTGTAGAGTGACTAAACAGAGAGGTTTCTTGAGGTCAATATTCAGCACAACAGAACAATCAGCTCCACTACTCATGAGCCCTAGGTAGTTTTGCTAGTGCTTCACTCCTTCCTCTTAGATATATACAAAAAGGATATGTTCAATTAAAGCATCAATTATATAAGTTATATAGAGTAAACTGAGAGGCTCCATAAGGTCTCCTTAACGCACGTATCGAAACTATAAATAATAAGAGAGATGCTGTATAGTACTATGCTTCTATGCAAATAATTAGATAACAATTGCAATGCAACTAAAAAAGTACCCCAGAACTACACAGCCATGGGAAGCATCCGGAAATCACAAGAATTCTTCATATGCTTTATAGGATCAGCACACAAGGGCATTAAGCAAACCAAAGAGGGCCTTTGGGCCCTAAGAGCAGCGAAAGCTCTGCCAGAAATGGATCATCAGTTCCGATGGCAACAACCGATCGCAACTGTGGGTGGTGAAAGGGTACAGTACATGCAACTCCGGCGAAGTCACCCATCAGTATTCACATGATTATTACTGGTGTGGGTGATTCAGACGACAAGTGACGCTGCGTCATCAGCTACGGAGGTGGTTACCATTTCAGATCAAATTATATACGATTCTACTAAGAAATACTCGAATAACTGTAGCTGTATTAAGGGTTCTAGGATTCGGTCCAAAATGACCGAAACAAATGACCGAAATTCATCCATTTTGATGAGGTCTGAGAGACCGAGACACTGTCCTGTTCCCATTTCGTATGTATTTAGTTCAAATTTGATAAATTTTGTTTTAATTTTCTAAAAAAAAAGTCCTAATTCCCAATTATTACTCCATTTTGGTCGACTCACGAAATTTTCATAATCGGATCTTAAATCCCTGGCTGTAGCTAGATGTCGTAGAGTTGTATCTTTACTTTTTCCAAAACAAAATTTATTGTATTTTATATATCCTTTGATGAAATCGTATATTTAGCTGAAACAACTAGCTACATCGCTCACGGTATTACTACCATAGTATGAGGGGGGTAATATTCTTATTTGATCGATTTGCTGCATGCCAAATTTTACGGTCGTTGCACTTGACATTCTTTAAAAACAAAGTTAGTTTCAACGGAAAAACTGATCAAACCATCGAAACCAATGGTGACCAAACTGTGGACTGCTGACGATATGTGACGGCGAGGCGTGGATGTCGCCGGCGCCGGATCCAGCCCGACAAGCGACGGCAAGGCATGGACGACGACATTGAGGCCATCGCGTGGCTCAGCAGTGACGACGTCAACGACATCCTTCAGTTGTGGCTTAGTCTCTGATCTTGCTGTCCCCGGTCTAATTTAGTGGACTTCGTGTGTGAAAAACTAACAGTGCCGATGTTTTAGATGTCACAATCTTTTCTAAGTGTGAGACCAAGTGTGGCTTTTGGTCTATAATGATGAAAAATTGGCAATTGTTCAGAAAGTACTAGTGTTGACTAACGTGGGTCAGGTTGCGACATCTGTGCCCGAAAGACGATGGTTCGGTTTATTTGTGTGCAGGGTTACTTGGGGTCAACCTTGGTCAACAACGGACCGGGATCAAACTCAGGGGGAGTTGGGATCTGGCACGGTCAAAGATGTCGGGTGACAAGGTGGGACACAAGCGTACACGGTGGACGAACACAGTGTATGGGAGATCTTCGTGACCGGCTTCACAAGGTCGATGTGCAAGTGCCGGAGTACGCGAAGAAAATCGGAGGAGTAACATGCAGTGGTGCGGTGCATACACTTGGCCAGTGCGTGTACTGTACATACATGTGTATGTGGCTCAGTACAGCAAAGCAAGCTAGCCTTGTGCACGTGTGCTTGTGGGCTGTTCTTCACGTGGTCAAGGAGCAGCTCGGCTTGTGGGCTCGTGGCCCAGGGAAACGAGCAGGCCTGGAGGCCCACGTGCTTGTGTTTTGTGCTTGCGCGAGGCGTCGGCGACGTGGGAAGGACGTGGACAGCACGCGGTTTCTTGCTCGCGCGAGCGGGAGAAGGAGCGTCCGTACGAGACGCGTGGAGGCCTCGTACTCGCGCAGAGGCGAGGCCGCGGATCGGAACCCGGAGCTCACGCACGCGCTGATTGGCCCGGAGTGCGTGGGGGCGGATCGCTCACTGGATCAGCGATGCGTGGCGCAATCGGGCGGCTCGCGGCGCGCGTGCGGGAGAGATCAGGAAGGCTCCGGTTCCTCTGCGGCTGAGCGGGATCGGCTGGAAACTTTGCGTGGCCTGCGACGTGGCTTAATCTGGAGCGCCCAAAATTGATTCGATGGCTGAAATTTGTCCAGGATTAGGGTTTCGTCTTAGGGGCTTTTTAGACTTTTCCTTTGGGTGCTTAGGCTCCATCTTAGGCTATAAAAAGTGGTCTTAGCTTGAGGGAGAAGGTGCACTTTGGGAGAAATAGTTGAGAGACTACTTGAAGAGTTTTTGAGAGTTTTTAAGATGAATTCTCTCTTGTTCATGTGAGGATTTTTGTGAGAGTTATGATCTAGATCTTGTTAGGTTTTTGGTTCTTTAGGGAACTTGTGGTAGGCTTGTATTGAGCTTTTGTAAACTTCTATTCGATGAATGAAATTGGAAGTTTGCTGTGAAATTCGAATTGTTCTTTGCGCTTGTTCTTCTTTTATTCTTGTACTTTCTTTTTGATCTTGCAACTCCGAATCGATCTTGCAATCTCGACTTACTCATAGCCATGGGCTAAAATTTCGTGTCGAGCGCAAGCTATTTCTTCTCTTCTCTCTCTTTTATGTCCCTTTTTTATCTAGTCTCTATGAATGACTATGGTTGATTAGGTCAAGATTTTTGCAGGAATTTTGGGGGTTTTTCTTTACCTATAGATTCACCCCCTCTCTGTAGCGGTGATGCGATCCTACACTAAGGCATCGTATGACGGTCCATACGTGTCCTGGTCTGTTCGAATTCATTCGATGGGCTAAGTTTTGGACTAATTATTGTTATTTACAACCTATCTAATCTTTGCTGTTTCTTCCGTTTTGGTCCGACTACTGCCAACAGTGATAAAAGCAAGACTCAGTTGATGAAAGAGGACTGCTAGTTTTGGAGATTCTAGTTTTTCGGTTTGAGAAAGATGACTATGTTTGGACATTGGAAGGACAATGCCTATATACAATTTGATAAATCGTTGATGGTGATTTTTATTTTTGGATAGTTTTTCTAATTAAGTTGTGTTCTTTTGTAATTCATAGTTGTTAGTACCGTAAATCTTGTAATAATTGGTCGTAGTTACTCTGCAGTAAACCCTAGAATTTCATTATTAAAAAGATGAGATGCAATGGGAGTATAGTGAACTTCTGTACACTGCGCGCAACGCCGAACAGCTCAGAGGAGTCACCCATCAATTTTGCCCAATTTCATCGGCTCTGACTGCAGAATCTGTGCGCTAGCAAAACTAATTGGAGTACACCAATGATGTCGGCCCGTTTAGAGTTTTAACACGATCCATGCTACCTTCGAGTGATTGTATTGGCAGAAGTGCTCCACACACACTAGTACAGAAAGCATTATAGGGGGCAGGACAATTTTTTTTTTCAGATAGGATAAGCGGGCAGGATAATTCTTTTTTTTTTCAGATGGGTGAGGAAGTGCCCCGCCTGTAAAAAAAATTGAAAAAGAGGAGAGGGAAGAAGGAAAAAAAAGATATGAGAGAGAGAGCCGGCCAGGAATCTTATCTTCTCTTCCACAATCTTCTCTTCCACCTCTTATCCATTCCTCTTCCTTATCTCTCTCCGCTCTCTCTCTCTATGTACTCTCTCTCATGACGGGAAGGACGGCGCCTTCGTGGCGAGCGCGGCCATGGGCCGCGGGCGTCGGACGGCGTGGGCGAGCAGCAGGATGCGGCGGGCATGGGCCGGCGGGCGTCGAGCGTCGTCGGCGAGCAGTGGGATGCGGCGGGTGGCGGGAGGCGTGGTAGGACGGAAGACGGCGGCCGCCCGGGCCTCCCCCGTTCTCCAGATTTGTATCTGGAGGGAGGGGGACGGCCGGCGGCGCCTCGGTGACGGCGTGGCGCCCGACGGCTGGGGATGCCGCTGGCCATTTTTCTCTTTTTTTGATTATTTTTATTTTTGCAGGTGGGGACCGGCCCGCCCGAAAAAATCTTAGATTTTTCTAGGCGATTTGAAATGGGCGAGCTGTCCGCCCGTTCGCGAAAATGGATTTACCCGTCTGTAAAAATTGATTTTGTACTAGCGACAACAACAGTAAGAAGGGCAAGCTTATCAGAGTGGAGAGACATTTTGCTTGTATTCCCATGAAATAAAATCGTTCATACTGTGAACTTTCTTGTTTGGTATATTTTTTATGCCATCATTGTGATCTCTTGTTTTCCCCCAATAATGCCAATCTATTGTATGTATTTGGGTAATTTTTAACGTCAACAAAGATTGTTTTCAACAGTTCGTTATGTGCAGATTTGATGGCAATTGTAGTCTAACCTGATGTCAGTAGAGTCATTTATTATATTATTATAAGGAACGAAGTAGTGTTTTCCTATTTAAAATATTATAGATTTTTAGTAATTAAAATATGCAATATATAGTAATATTCAAATTATTTCAATTCAAAATTTAGAGTATCATGAATGTATATTTTTTTCATGGCTTTCGGATCTTGGTATAATGTAATTAGGTTGGCGGGGGTACACACCCTTACACATGCCATCAATATTATTGACGGTGCCTAGCACGTCCTACTATGTGGTCCTTCTATTCATAAATAAAACTAACCACCGTATACACAAATACCAAGAAATATTTAATCATATATTTATTTAATACAAACTATATGTATTTCTTTTAGTTTATTGTCCGATCAGTATATGCAATAATGTAACTAATGCACGTCTTACATTTTATTATAAAGGAAAAAAAATTAGTTGTGCCTTAAATTTTGGAAAGAGGGAGTATATATATGTGTCGCTGCAAGCTAATTAGAAAAATACTACTGGAGAATGTCCTGTTGGTGTAAGAATAAAAAGAAAAGTTAAGTGGAACTAATTTGCAGGAAGCACAAACTGCTGCTTTCTGAATATATACCTTCGTAAACAAGGCTATAGATGAGTCGGCATGGGAGGCTACGGGAATTTAGTTTGCAGAAACTGACATGCAGGTTTTGCCAATCTATGCTCCTGCAGAATTAAACTGTGATGGTTGGACCTTCTTCCTTGTGTTTTCATGATGTGAGCTTAGTGATGCCTCGCTTGTGATGGACGAGTCTGCATGTAAATGAGAACTCCATTGATGCCATGAGAGGATATAAAAGTTCTGTTTTGGAATAAGCAGCGATGTCACACGTCACTGTCAATCCAGTCCGTGCCCAAGCTTGCTGGATATTTCGAACGAAAAAAAGAAGTGTTTGCAGTGCAACTAAAAAATGTACCCAGAACTACACATAGCCATGAGAGGCATCCGGAAAGTCAAAGGCAATCTCTCCATATGATTTAGGAAGAGCTCACCAAGCCATATTCAGCAAACCTAAGAAGGACATTGGCCCCAGCGAACAGCGAAATCTCCCAAGATGTGATCATCGGCGTCGACGGCACCCAACGAGCGCAAGCGTGTCTGCATGTGTGATGGAAGATTACAGTTTCTGCGTGGTTATCTGGAGAGATCGTCCATCATTTTCGCATGATGATTCCTGGTTGGTGATTCGGTTGAGAGGTTGCATTTGCGTCATGGGAGAAGTTAGGGTTAGCTCATGGATCCATGGATGCGGCCGTGGCGAACCCTGCAGGTTGGGCCGGGCCAGAAGAGGTTGAGGCTGAGAATGGTGGTGAGCAGGCAGCTGCATTGAAATTAGGATTGATTCCACTATGAAATGAAACTGGTTAGTTGTCGTAGAGTTGTATCTTTATTTTTTTTTGTAAGTAGTGTTAGATTTTATTTATCATTGTACATATTTTTTATTTGGCTGACACAGTAGCGAGCTAGCTCAAGCACACGTACAGTATTTACACATATCAGGGATAATCTTCTTATTTAATTTGCTACAGGAGAGAAAGTCCAAAATAGACTACTCACCATATATAAATACAATACCGAGGTTAGATTTGGTATTTTAGATGGATTCAAGGATCACACACTTATTGCATTGAGATAAATTGCCAATTTAGAACATATTTCAACAAATAAAATGCTAAAAGCGAAATTAACCACAGAGACAGATCATTCCTGCTTGTTTTTTGACGCTGCGCCATGGTTTACTTGTTAATGCCAGGGGCCATCGTTGTCAATCTCGACTCTCAAGGTGATCAAACTGGACTGCTGACGATGAATAGATGAATAATTTAGAAGGTTACGTTCGGCTGCACTTTACAGCCCAGCCGTTATGCTGTTAAGCAAAGAAATTACTGTAACTAGGAAAGATAAATTACTGTTTGGGCTGGTGCATTGCTGCAGCCAGTAGTGCAGCCGAACGGGAAGAATATTTAGCATGTCAACAACGATTGTAGTGTGAGCGAACTGTACAGAGCACCCCTATGGCACGATTGAAGACTGGTGGCTCTTTGTACTCAAATCACCCAACCTCCATGGCGGCTTGTACGTATGTTCTCTCGTCATCTTTGTTTCCTACGAAATCTGGTGTGAACAGAACAAAAAAAATTTGGAAATAAGGCCTTCACTCTGTCTACCATCATCACCAAGATCAAATAAGATACGCACACATGGGTGCAAGCGGGAGCTTTTCAGGCCTTTAGAAGTTTGGTATTTTAGAAGACTTAGATAATTAATCTAATGATACGCCTTTTTTCAAGCGCGCCCCGTAGGGGTGCTATGTACATATATTTCTATATTTTCCTCCTTCTATCGATACAACAAGGCAAATATAGAGCATTGCCATCGTTTAAATGCTGTATAAAGCCGAGTCGCCGGGAGGCGTTGCTCCATATAATATATGTTGCTCAATTTGATCGTATCTGATTGCTGAGCGGGCTAACAAAACAAATTTTAGTACCCAATTATATACGACGGATAGTCCAGTTTTGCGTTTTGGCAGGAATGCCTGTTTTCAAGCGAATGCAGTGGCAGAGTTATTCCTTGCACAATGACAATAAAAATGCCAAGCGCAACTTCATAGACAGACATTCTGCGTGTATATGTTGATGAACTTTACCCATGTAATAAAATCTTCCATAGCATCAACTATCTTGTTTGGTATATTATGTTTTTTGGCTTAATTGAAATATCTTGTTTTGCTCAATAATTCCAATTAATTTGAAGTGTACTTTTTTTTGAAGAATTGGAAAAACACACGGAGGAATAGCATTCCAACTTGTGGACTAAGTGAAAATACTCATCATTCTCAAATCGCCATACTTATAATTAGGCATCCTGCAAAATTATGGCATCCTCAAATCGCCTTACTTTAAATTAATCAGCCTACAAAGTTATATATAGGTAGCAATAGCATTTCCACGCAGAAAAACTATATAACATGGCATGCTAAGTGCACAGCGAGCATTAGCATGCATACACCACTGTATGCACATATACCGTGGGCATGAGAAGCACTGGGGAATCTTGCTTCAAGCCATGCCCAACCGGAATGCAGCAGCTGCTGCCTGCAGAGCTGCTACACTGCAGCATCCGGAGGCTCCATTCTACTATGTCATTTACTTTGGTTGGCCAAAGCCACATAGAAAAGAAATTCATGGATCGGCCTGTAAGGATCGAATACAATAAGTAAACCTACTATAGGGGTGAATAGTAGGTGTAGGTATTGACAGCGGAAGTTTAATTTTTGAATCCAAAAACAGAGTATCAGTAAAAACCATATTACGCAAAAACCAACCGTTGGATTTATCCAAAATTTTGTCAAAATAAACTATAAGATATAAGGAAAAACTCCACCGAACGGATTTACAAAATAATGTACGGTTAAAAAGTTATAATCCTCGCAATCTGGCTATCTTAGAATTTCAGCAAAACGAACAAAATCAATTCAATCAACTTGCGTGATCGGAAACGACTTGATGATTGAATATAATATTTATTGCTAAAATATATTATCATAAGGTGCAGCCAAAGCACCCCTTTTACAAAACCCTAAAACAAAGAGCTCTCAAATCTAACAATTGTGGCTTACCCTCTAGGCTAAGCCTCCCTCTCTATTTGTACCAAATATCTCCTGTTCCTAGTAGGACTCAATTCCTAATAGGACTCTATTATAATTTCCTAAAAAGAAAATTTCTTTTCTTTTTATTCAAAACCACAACCACGGCAAAACACCGACCGAGTCGGACTCCTGCGTACGGCCGTACACCACCGTATACCGATCGGTCTCTAGCCGATCTCCTGCTGCTACCGAATCAATCCAAGTCCAAAATCAAAACAGCCACGTTGACTTGCCCTCCTGCCAATCAACGCATGCACACATGCACCATCGAGCCATCCAACAGCACCAACCATACATGCACACGCACACACGCATACATGCACGTAGTCACCATCTGATCTCTTGTGTAGTACACAATCTTGTACATACACATCAATCCTTTTCGCAATTCTCCGGCACTCGCACATCAACCATGTCAAGCTCGTTATGAACACATCTTCTACACAGTGTCCCTCCACCATGTGTCATCTTTCGCCAACCTCGTCATCCGGTATCCTTAATCGCTCTGGACATAGACTCCACCTGAGTCTACTCCCGATCCCACCGTTGACCGAAGTTAACCCTAAGACATCTGACTCTAGTCAATCTTGTCACATGGCCTCTCGAGTGCTCCATACCTCAGTTCCTCCCTGAACCTAGTCCCAGTCCTCGCCATTGACCAAGTCTTGACCTCAAGTCACCTACACACAATAGACAAAACAACCATTACCAGGCACAGATTTGCAACCTAACCCACATCAGTCACACACACTCACACCAACAACCTCCAATTTCATTTAATTTATTATTTATAAAGCAAATTTGTTCATCACAAAATATTAATCAAAACCTTCATCTTACAATCTCCCCCCTTGATGAACACATTGGCCACATCTCCAAAATGCAAATTGGTGTTAAGAACCAAAAATCACAAAAGTGACTAAGAAAAACTCTCCCTCTTTTTAAAAGAAAGAATTTCTCCATTTTCATAAAATTGAATTTCTCTTTTTCTCTCCCTTTCAAGAACCATGCATTTTGTATATTTTCTTCCCCTTTGACAATGATTTCATCAAGATCTTTAAAAGAGAGAATCACAAAATAAATATGCTATATTCATGCCATTTTTTCTTGAGAGCTTTGAAGCACACCTAAAGAAATTCAAGGACATGTGTTGCAAGACAAATGAAATAAATTCATCAACTAGCAAACAAGCATGACACTAGAGTATAAACATGAAACAAAGATATTAAAATTAAGCTCAAGTCAGCACTAAAGTTTTATGTATTTAACAGTTTATAATGCAACACTTCCACTAGTAACAAGGTTGAATAAAATACCCAATCATATAGACACGGAGGTTTAAACATTCTTTTCCAAATTTATTTGCTCTATTAAAAATTGAGAATTTAACAATGAGTTTTGCTACAAATTAATATGAGCCTTTTGCCACGCTCATTTTATCATTGATTGCAAAAAGTTAAATCTCTCAATTATCTCGAGTACGTGCTTGTCGTTAGGACTGTTGCCAAGCATTCGGTACTCATTATTTTCCTCACTGCGAATATGCCTTTGTCGTCAAGACTGTTGCCAAAGGTTACATATTTATTTTTACCTCTCATAAAGTAAAGACAGGCAATTTTTCATTATTTGCACTTGCGGCATTAAAAGAGCATTATTCGCAATCTGACCCACATCAGTGACACGCACTCACACCAACAACCTCAAACATTGCAAACCAATTTCATTTAATTTATTTGTCGGTGTAATGGGCCAGGGGGTATTAGTTTCTCATGAATGAAGGCCCATTAAGGCCCTAGTATTGAGCTAATGTGCTTAGCCTTGTGGCCTAGGTGAGGCCCAAATGAAAACTGGAGAAGCCCCAAGACCAATGATGCCACGTGGCCTCTTGGCCCGGGGGAATCATTGGTAACAGGGCAGAAAAGAAAGGAAGGGTCCGGGTGTGAACCCGGACCCCCCACGTGTCGACAGTCAAATAGG
>CM002486.1:2126710-2161165 GCA_000325765.3 Leersia perrieri | reverse complement strand
CGTCCTGTGTGTTACTTTCTTTACAACCCGAGCCCCGTCACCACATTCCTCTCTTCCATCCGCTTCCGCCCGAACCCCTGGAAAGGCTTCAACCACCGGTCCTTGGGCCGAACAAACCAAGGGACGTCTTTTAGACCCTCCCGCCGAAGGGAATCGCTCCCAGATTCCCCGACATTATTATTTATAAAGCCAATTTGTTCATCACAAAATATTAATCAAACCTTAATTTTACAAACTGAAGTTAGTAGCTAGTGCAACTTGAACGTAAGCGGTTGCATCAGCACCGTACGATGGCAAACTAATGGTTCTGATGTCAGAGACGCTGCACCGGTACATAGAGTACGATGGACCGTAAAAACTCTCGAAATTCAAATATTTTATATGTTTCATTCATATATTTTATAAAATTTTCTTATAACCCATTATGAAGTAAAAATTATTTTGATGGACCTAGATACGAAGCGAAAGTATACGCTAAACCCGATATTCTCGATGTAAAGCCATTGATGTAGAAAAACCTTATGATGAAAAGTCAAAGGCACTCGTACGAATAGATCCACTTATTGGCTGACAAGCTTTACTCGTCTCTCCAACTTGTGCGGTACATTTACTTGTATATATTTCACCTACTCCCGTCGTTTCAATTTTTTTTCATTTTGTGTTTGTCTTAATTCAAACATGTGTATTTACGACCATTAATTCTTGAATTATGTGCAATTCAGTAACATGTGAATTAAATATTATAAAAAATATTTGTCACAATGAATCTATCGATATAAATCTTATAATGTTAATCTTTATGAACTTATAGAAATTATTGATCAAAGATTAAGATGTTTCAGTTAGGACAAAACAAAAATGATAAGTAAATTTGAAATGAAGGAAGTATATTGTCAATCCTGGTCGAAGGCTTCTGAGCTTCGCCTTGGTATCCTTCAAAGTCTGGTCTCTGAGGCGAGTCCGAGGCCTAATCAAAGTCTTCGATAGTGATGAGCTTAGCCAAAACCTTTCAAGCACCTTCGCCAGCGGGCGAAGGGCATAAAAGTTGGAGAGGCCCCACGCCGGCTCTAATCCAGGTCCTTGGAGAGGCGGCCTCTGGCTATCACCGTATCACGAGCACACTTTCGGGTGATGCAAAACAAGAATAGTCTATAAAGTCTACATAAATACAGCTATAAGGTTGAACGGGTACAAGTTTTTAGGATTGTCACCGTTAAAACTTCCAACAAGTTAGTTGATAAATTGAAGCAACCCACAAAAACAAAGAGGTAGTCTAATCTTTCTAAAATGCCGGCTCCAATGGCAAAGGCTCAATATGCAAGCTTCCCTTGTAGTTATAGCTATAGCCATTGATCGATCATAGCTGGCAATTGGCATGGGAGGCATCTCGAATCGAAGATTTAGATTCTACTAGAGGGATGGCTTGGCTGCGGTTCGGAACACTCCGGCTATGTCACTCACCTTCCCCATTTGCTCGGGTTGGCCAAAGCCAGCTGGACAAGAAACTCACTAGGGATTCTCAACACTCCGCATGCAATGTGATTTTTTCCAGCTACAACGTGAAAGGTTGCAAGCTACAACAAAACGATTTAAGCTACGGAGAGGACTAGGATGCGGACGGTTCCCCCTCTAGTGGGTTGATTAGCTTTGAGCCGTAAAATTAGCTTAATTAGTTGTAGAACATCTTATTGCTCAGATGATTGAAATATATATATTTTTCAAACAAAGCCAATGACGTAGATAATTTATAGTGACAAATTATTGACGTAGAGAAGTCAACAAAGCACTGATATGAACATATCCAAATTATTGACTGACTGACTACTGTACCCATCTCTCCCAACTTATGCCTTACATTTACTTATTGAGTTATTTTAAAGTCCTCGTGTAGGTATGGAGTGACACAAAAATTTTGAATCTTGGTACTAGAAAGTAGTACTTTTTTTTTACGTTGTTAAGAAGACTGTATGATATCTACTCCCTCCATTTCAAATTACATGTCGTTTTATATTTATTCTAAGTCAAACATTTTAATCTTTGACCACTAATTTATAACAACTCATACAGTGTAGCAATCTATTTTTGACATTTTAGATTCACCATAAGAAATAATTTTATAATATATAATTAACATGGTATTAAACTACACAAAATTTTAAAAATTATGGCCAAAGATTAACATACTTGAATTAGAACAAACCCAAAATTAAAAATAGTTTGTAACGGAGGTACTACCAAAAACATACGGCCTATTATAGTGAATGAGTACTAGTCTTTGGGGTTGTCAGTTGTCACTATGAAAACTTTCAATAGGTTGATAAATAGAAGCAACGCACACAAACGCAATGTAGTTCCATCTTTCCAAGGAAGGCTGCTTCCAACGGTAAATGTGGCACAATGCAGGTAGCTATAGCTATAGCTATTGATCGTAGTTGGCACTTGGTATGGGGAGGCACCGAGAATGCAGGTTTCAGATCCTTCCGCAGAGAATGCAGGTTTCAGAACGTAGTTGGTCTCTGTTGAGATTGATGTCATTTTCTCTGTAGAATGCACGCGCTCCAGATTTGCAGGACGCAATATGGTTAGTTGGCCCAAATTAATTTCACTGGCAATCAAGGTAGGATATACCATTATTTCACTCATGCGTTCAACCTAGAGTTCGACCCAGCGTAACAACATCGTTGCTGAGTGCAGCATGTCGTTGTTGTTCTACCGCTCGTGGTTTTATGGATTTGTCCATTGATCTGTTTAAGAAAATTAATTCCCATTGATCCCTTATTTTTTTTAAATGATTGATGCCTTATTTTGAATGCTTCAGTAATTTCTCCATGGTCTCTGGCCAAAAGAATTGCCAAGATATAACAATCTAACAACTGCTCCTCGGTGTTGTTGTGTAAAGTCTAACTATTCATTGGTGACGAACTTGGAGTATTGTTATAAAACCAACCCTATCAGTAAGATAGGTAAACCGACCCTAACAATACGAGCATTTCTATGGCAGTAATCTTTGGGTGTGTTTGGTTTAGGGACGAGATAGGATGAACTTGTTTGGTTTTCTAGAATGTGATGATTCTTTGTTCGGTTTTAAGAGATGGAATGAACTGTTTGGTAGTGGGAATATGGAAAGGAATAGAATGTGCCACGTTATAAATCCTGTCGGTCCACATCAAGTCAACCCGTCCTTATTGTCTTCCTCAGTCGCTCAAATCCGGCAAACGCCCAGCTGCATCCTCCCACATCTACGCCTCGACCTGGCGGCGACGGCGGCGGTTGATGGGGCGAGTAGTAGCGCGAGGAGCGGCGACACGGAGGTGGTGGCCGAGGTGGCGCGGCTGGGTGTCAGCGGCCAACACCATGGCGGAGAAGCTCGGTGGACTTGGAGTGGCAGGGAGGCGGAGATGCTCGCCGATGGTGACTCAGCGAATGCAACGGCGACAGAGCAAAGCTCGATCGTCAGCAGCTGGGGCAACGACGAGCGAGCTTGATGGCGGCCGGGGCGACGCGTGGGGTCGGAGGCGAGCTCAAAGGCTGGGAGTGAGCTCACAGTTAGCATGTGAGTTCGTCGGCGGCCGGAGGCTATGTGCACGGACGGAAGACAGAGACAGCGCTGCTGGCATCCAAATGGAACCAACCCGTCCACCAGATTTCTTGAAATTGGATGAACCCGAATCTGGTGGTAGTATTACCCTCTAGGGTCCAACCCCTCCCACCCATTTCTAAACCAAACATGCTAAAAAATGGGAACATTCCGTTCCGATCCATCTCAACCCAGTAACCAAACATATCCTTTGTGAAATAAAAAAGCATGCCCATTGATTATGTAGAAATAGAATCACAAAGCTTTCCAAAAATGTATACGAAACGTGTACTTTTGGACCGTATTATACTAAAAAAAGTAACGCTAGTATGAAATATTACTGTAAGCTCCAAGTTGGAAGCTTAGTTGCCTAAGACGAATATTTGGAGGGATTGCCATGGACCTCAAGCCCACGTGCAGCACTGACGTGGGCAAAGATCACCGCCTTATTATGAAACCCATGTATATTGAAATTATCACCATGACAGCCTGAGCGCTCAGCATTCTCTTCTCAATGGTCTATTCAATGGAGAGAACACATGATACACTGGGACTTACTCGACATACAAACCGTCAAAGGCGAAAGTAACCTTATAATAAACAGAAATTTAAGACGTCTGATAGCTAGTCGCCACCATGATAATATATTTGAACATTTTAAACACCGTGTCATGGTCTATATATGTCTCCAGGGGGATTCTAGTCTCTAGGGGTGATCAACTTGGACTCCTTGATGATAAATAGAGGAAGGATTTTCAGAACCATTCACACACACACACACGATGTAGGCAGCTTTAGCACGTACGTCTACACCATCGTATATAGTATACTTATATCATCGGCATGAGAAACATTGGGAATATAGTTTGATGCTATAAGTGGAATCCAAGAAGCGGCTGGAAAATGTCGAGGCATCGTTCAGCCATGCATGTGGCTTCTATGTGAGGTCTTCCTCCATATCCGCAGAACCTGGACTGCAATGTGGTCCAAACACTTTTCTATCTCTCGCAAAAAAAAACACTTTGCTATCAATAATATAATAGCTCTCTCTCATCTCTCGTGCCATCACGAAAATTAGAAATCGAAACTGATCAGGTTACCAGCCATATTCGAATTGGGTGTGGAGTAAAGTGGAGGAGAAGTTGCAGGAGGAATTTCCTATGCCGGAAGAGAAATGTAACAATTATAAAATATTGGCACAATGGCTACTAGACAGGTTGATCGATCAGGATAACATTATAGTGGGTATGATAGTCACCTTGTATAATCTGTGGGCAGTGAGGAATGATGGGAGATTTATATATGTACCGGAAAATCCATCTAATGTGGCAGCGAGAATTGTTTTTCAGTTAGAAGAATGGGCAAATCTTAAAGAACTGAAGATGGGTACTGTTGCCCGTCCGACAGGGAGTTGTGCCCACCACAGCCAGGATGGATTAAATTCAACACAAATGGGGCTTTTTTGACAGCAAACCAAGAAGGGGCGACGGGCGTGGTTGCAAGAAATGATAGAGGGGAGTTCCTGGCAGGGAAGACAACCTTTGTCACTAATGTGATGATGCAACAACAATGGAAATTTTGGCGTGTACGCGAGCTATGGAACTGGCCAAGGAGATCGGAGCTACAAGGGTAATAATTGAAACCGATTCCCTGATGGTGGCGAATATATTAGCCCAGAAGGAGTTCAACCGCACTGTTTATGGCACATTGATACTGGAGGTTAAATCCAAGTTCGACGGCTTCGTCGAAGTGAAGGTGAACTGGACGCGACGTTTAGCGAACAAGGTAGTGCATCGGCTAGCGAAGGAGGGAATTTTTAATAAGGTTTATTGTAATTGGGTGGTGGTACCCCCAGAATTTCTAATCTCTATTCTTGAGGACGATTGTAATGTCTTAAATTCAGTTGAATAAAATGTTAGCGATGTTTACCCTAGAAAAAACTGATCAGGTTGGAACAGCACCAACATAAACCAAAATCAGATTAGAAAGATGTAAATTAAAGGTATATATTTCAAAAAAAACGGAAGATCTTTTTCTAGTGAAATATTGATTAATTGAGTCAGCTTTGGTCTGGAGGAATTTTTTCATCAGTGTCCCTGTTCATGCTCATGTAGAGACAATCAAATGGGTGCCCCGATGGGTGCCAATTTTTTATATAAAGTTGGATCATCAATCTTTCCAAACATATAACACCGGTGTGGTCAAATGGCTTACAGAATATTGCAGCAGCTTAAAAGATAAATTGGACCGCGCCTCTCTTTCTCTCGTTGCCGGCCAGGCGTTCAATGCCGTCTCACTATTCCCACTCGAGCTATATAATGCTCAGTTTGTTACTAATTTTAATTTGGCATTATCAAAAGCATATGAATTCCAAACCAATCACAGATTCAAGTATGGAAAGAATATTTGGATTTAGTATTGAAGCACCTGAACTGAACTGACATATGTCCATTAACTAATGGGGATTAATTCTTCAAACATCTTCAGATACAATAGCACGTATATAACGTATTAGGGGGCATTTGTGTTGATTGTGTGCTTCTGAGTGTTATCCATAAGGAGAGTTTAGATTAAGTCAATGGCAGCAATAAGCTAATCTTGATATGGGAGGAACATCGACTTCTGTTAAATAAGAGCATAATAGGTGAAGGGGACATTCATATATTTTTACGAAAATCGCGTCCAAAATATTAGCACAACCATCCAATGGGATTTCATCGCTTGTAAGAATCCTTGCCAAACTTCTATCCCTGCAGGACTTTTTTTTAGGCCATATACATCACCCATAGACCTACATTAATTCCATAACATTTATTAGTTCCACATTTACGGAACTAAAACAATAAAGGTCCTGCAATGTCCAAATCAAATAGTTGTTTGATTGAGTCATCCAGTTACATTGCCAAAAATAAATTTATTCGAATAGAAAGGTTGTTTTATTGTCATCAAGTTACCGATGACAGTGTTAAACTCTGAATTCAAATTCTGGCTGCATGGGTTGATAATAATACTAATTAATGTTTCAAACTATAGGAACCATACCAAACAGAGGCTCACCTTGGTGGTCTCTACTGCCAGTATTATACTACTAGTAGAAATAATCTTAACCGTTTATATTAGAATATTTCTCTATATTTCTACTACCATTAATTGGATGGCAGTAGAAATCAATCCAACCCTTTGGATTAAAATAGATATATGGTTTAAATCGATTTCTACTAGCAGTAGAGACCACATGAGCGAGGGTCAAACATAAAACATACCAAACATAATTTTCTTGTGATTGATGCAGCTAACTGCAATTGTTGAGGATGAGAATTGGGGATAACAAATAGGGAATTAAAGCATTATATATTAGTACTACTACAATAGTTGAAGTAGTTACCCGCTTAGAAGAATCAGAGAACTGTACGGGGAAAGTAATGCATTCCTTATATGAGTCGACAAGATTATGGACTTCAACCTTCAAAGAGAAAACAAAATGAGTGTATTCAACTTTTTTTCTATTGCCTTTCAATACTGAAGCACCAACTTTTTTTTTTCTGCATATATAGCTTTTATATACCTTGAGATCTGCTGTCAAGCTTATCCCTTGTAGGTATACCCACCCAAGAGAAAGAAGGTACTCTTCTAACTGTTCACAGAGAGTGTAATTTTACATAAAACCATACTTTATTTACTAGTAAATTGAGTAATAAGAGTTTTTATCACCTGAGGAACAGTAGAACAAGAATTATCTTGAAAAACAATCACGTCCCCTCGTCTAATACCAAGCCTCTCAGCAGTAGAATCTTCGTACACCTGTGAGACCAAAAGAGTCAGATACTACGATAGCAATGTTTAGATAGTGTATGGTATTATACCTGATTCACAATGAAACCACCGGTGATATTGTAGTCGAGACAGAGTTCCTCCTGTGTAGAGACATCTAGTAGTTCAACTGCCTTCAATTGCATGCCAGCTATGGGGCGACCAACACGGCTAAAAATTGGTTAAAATTAGTACAACAGCTCAAAATTAAAACTACACAATATTGTTTTAGCTAATCCAAGTACAAGTGCTCCATAAGGCAACAATATAATTTTTAAAAGATGAATGTTGGTATAAATTTGTATTGACTCTCATCTGTATTATATTCAGTACAGGAATGGGGCAGATGCCTCAATACCATCATTTTTATTCCATCTTGCCAATATATATACCACGATACAATTTATATTCAATATAATTTATTGCGAAATAACAGGTTAAAAAGATGAATCAATCACACATGATGTCTACACAAAAATAATTAAAATAAATGAATGCCCCTAGCAGCCAAAGTTTGCTGGCGACAATGTGACAGCAGCAGTTGGTGTTGCGCGCAACAATGCATGGAGCTGGAATGGCATTAAACATTGGGCGACAATGGGATAGCAATGGCAGAGTTATAGCCTTAGAGGGTTGGATTCAAGATGTTTTTGTTTTGCAGCTGCAGCTAATTCATGGCCTGACATTAACCAAAGTGGGCTTTGCGGCCTTGGACACAAATAAAATTAAAACTATAGTAAGTAGTACAGAGGAGCAGAAACCATTGTACACTTTCTAGCATTCGATCCAGTGCAATTTAGACATAATGTTGACAACCTGGAGGTGAAAATGCACTTTTAAGAATAATGACTGCCTATGAAATTCACATTCAGATGGCAAACAACTAAAAAGAGAAAAACAAACCTAAACTTATGCCACATCTCAATGCAAGTTCTGATTGTACTGATAGAGGTAACAACCGAACCCAGGTGAATATCAAATGCAATTCCAATAATATTACCATCATGGTCAGACACCAGCCCTCCCGAACCACCCTACATTTAAAAGATACCATGAAATTAAATGAGGAAATAAGAATGCATAAAAATGTGAGCATAACACTGCATCATTACCTCAGGAATACCACAACTCACAAACATAGAGTAGTTGAATAACACAGGATAATCCAGCCATGAGATTGTTCCATGCCTAACCATTAAGGACATGTTTTCATCCCTAGCTAATGCAAATACGTCCTGACCATAATTTGTGCTCGACGCATAAGAAGGGACCTGCAACTGGATGTCTCCAATGACCTCTAAAAGAGCGAAACCATAATTAACATTGAAAAATAACAGTTGTCCTTCGGTGATAGTCTTATTTGGCAGACGAACTGATAGCTGAAAATGTTGAGATTTGATCAACTATAGTTAACTTGTATAAAAAGGACTAATGAGCAAAAAGAAAATTATTGAAACAAACATCCTAGGTGTGAATGGCTAGGGTGCATCAAAGTTTATTGAAACATATTGAGCAAATAAATTTGAAAAGGCCCACGATAAGATATAATTCGATTCTCTTTTAAGAAGTTTCGAGGAAAATGACTTATTTTTTCGTTGTGCCTTTGTGGCATGAGAATTAACGTGTTGGGGAAGGAGTACGTTTAGAGAACTGGTGTGTTAGTCATATATTAGTGGTAGGATTTTGTGTTTGTATCAAGGTAAGCTCATGAAGAGTGATGCATTAAGATATTTCCCGTTGCCACAATTGTTGTTTTATGAGGTGACATTACATAATTTGACTTGTAATGCTTGTACGGTCTCACATTAAGTGGAATGAGGATTTTGGAATTCATGGTTGGTAGTATAATTAACCATATTTATTTCGCCAAACAATCCAATTTCTATTAAAATACCTCTATAATTATATTAAATTACTAGAATAATGCCACAAGTTCAGCTACCATGAACTTCTCCTTTGAAATACAAATCGTCAATAGAGGAGGAGGAATTGTGTAACAGGAATTGTTGCGTATTAACTTAAATATTAGAGCTTTAGCAGACATGACCAAATCTAGTAATAACATGCAATTTAACATAAACACAGGAGATAATTTAAAGAAGAGAGTTATATATGTACCTTCAATGTTGGCTCATGTAATTCACCGTTGAAATCACATACAACAGAAGAAGTGGTCAAGATTTTGCCACGCTTGTTAGCCTCATCCCAATCAAAGACAACACCGGTGAACTGGCGAAGTAATTTCCCATCTACAAGCAATTCGATCCCATTTAATAATATCAATTTTAGCTGGGAGGAATAATCGAATCCATCACATGAGAAGTAACAAAAATAAATCTTGGATGGTTATCTCACCCATATTTGTTGATGAAACACTGACAACTGAACGAGCCAAACCACGGCATCAGCAGTGAGGGGATCCCTGGGCTCATCTCTGAAAGTGGGGATATCTTTATGACGTTCTAATTAACCCAGAACAAGGAAGATCAGATCAGATCAGATCGATCAATCAATCAACCTGTGTAGTGCATGAAAGAAATAAACAAACAGCAGCAACTAATTCAGAGAATGGAATTAAAAGAAGAGGAGGATTTGGACGAGGTGAAGAGGGGTTAATTAAATAATGAATAATAATAACCAAACCTTGTTCTTGTTTGTACAGCTTTCTGATCCTGTTACTCCTCCGTTCCTCCACTCGTGGATAGCTTCCCGACGTTGTTTCTTCGTAAGATGTTCTCCTGGCGGTGAGGTTGGATATGGCGGGTGCCGTGGTGGAAGAGGCCGGGAAGCCAAGGAAGTAGTACTACCCGCCGCCATCGTCTTCTCCTCCTCCGTCGCCTTTCTCTTGTTCGGAGATGATCCTGCCGGCGGCGACATAGGGTCAGTGATTTGGTCTTCTTCTTATTCTTCTTCAGTCGCCGGCGGCGACTTCGTGGACAGTTAGAGATCTCTCTATTTTTTTTTTTATTATTTTTTTTAAGGGAGGGCAAAAGGTTTGTCTCGTATATATTAATAGAGTAGGAATAAAAACATGCGTAATATGTACGGAGCCTAAAAAAGAAGTAGGCTCGCAAAAGAAAAAACTACGTGATATCTCCCAAGATGCCGAACTCTTGCAGGTTAGAAGCTCCTGCTTTCACCCACGCTCTTGCCTACTCTTTTATCTTTGCTATGATTGTTGCTAGTGTTGAGGCCGTGTGCCGAAAAAATCGTGCGTTCCGCTCACACCAGATCTCCCAAGCCACTAGGATAACCATAGTGTGTAAAGGCAGACGAGGATTGTTTGGTGACTCAACCACTAGAGTCCACCATTGCTCCGTCATTTCACAGTCGTCCCACATCGCCATTTGCAACTCCATGTTTATCCATCGCTGAATCTCTGCCCATATTCTCTTGGAAACTCTGCATTTTGCAAGAATGTGTATTGTCGTCTCGTCTATTGTGCGGTAGAGAGGGCAAACCTTCCGATTTTGCTATCCTCTTCGTTGTAGTCTGTCTGCCGTCCAAACTCTGTTTTGGATGACCAACCAAGAGAAGAACTTACATTTTGGTGGCGCCCATGTTTTCCACATGATTTTGTTGAAATTTGTTCTTATTCCCTTTGGCGTGAGATTCCAGTGAATCGCATCCTCCTCGGCATTGAGCGGTGTCATTGTTCTGAGCATGCTCCATAGCCGCACGAATTGCTGCAGTTGCGTCCCTGTCGTGATCTACATGATGTCAATGTCTCTTACCCAACTGTTATCTTGGAGTGCATTCTGCACCGTTCTATTTCTCTTTTTGGATATTTTGAAAATGTCAGGGGCGATCTTCTGCGGTGTCTGGTTTTCCAACCATTTGGACTTCTAAAAGAGGGCGGTTGCTCCATTCCCGACCGTTATGGTTGTTGTTGCTTGAAAAAGCTCCCTGTCCCTTTGGTTGCAGGGAATTGTCGTGCCCACCCATGGCTTGTCTGGGGCCGTCCACTTATGCCATTGCCATCGCAGTCGTAACACAGTGGCAAAACGTTTTAGGTCCAGAACCCCAAAACACCGAGGTCTTTTGGTTTGCAGACTCTTTGCCAGTTGACCTTACATTTCCCGTCTGAAATGTTTTCCCCTATTTGTCGATTGATGTTCCTAGCCTATTGGCCCAATGGTTTGCGGACTATTGGCCCACTGTGCCCATAGGCCTAATGCCGATTGGATTCTGTTTCAAGTGCGCGTGCCGGACTCTCGTAATTTCCTATTTTCTTTCCTTGACGAGGGACCGAGGATCTCGGCTTGCTATATTTTGTTTCGTCCGACTGAGTTGTGCCCAAAAATGATATACTCCCTTCGTCCTAGAAAAAAAAAGTCTTTCGGGTTTTTTTTCAGATAATAAATTAACACCCAATAAAAAAGACAATAATGCCCCTATGTAATATGTAGTTCTAATTAGTAAAACTTCTTTTTATTCTCTGTATGCATGGAAAAAGGATGTGGTGGGCTGTTAGATGGAAATAATTGAGCATAGAAGAGAAATAATAGCTTTTTACAATTAATTTCTCTGACTCATGTAGGTAGAAAAACTTATTTTTTTGCATGGGACAACGTTCATATTCCAGAAAAACTTGTTTTAATTTCTAGTATAGAGGGAGTACTAATTTGTTAATAGAGTCCACAACCGACAATATCTGATATTCTTTATAGTGCCAGTCCGACAACAATACATCACATGGAGAAAATCGGACTCATCGCTGGTGACGGCGGAGAAACCGCGGGGTTTCCTGATCGATCATGCATCGACGCGATCGATCTAACCATGCATGGGAGATGGGATCATGGGACCTGCGAGGTATACGTACGTACGGCTCCCAAATTAAGCCTGCGTGATCTTTTAAGAAACATTTTTATAATGAATTACGTTGACGAGCGTGCGTGTTTATGGCTGATAGTGATGGGGATTGCGAGAGGTGCTTCTTCCATGCGCAGGATACAACTTCCATGCAGTAAGCGTGGGAGAAAGTACTCCTTTTTTCCTAAATATTTAATACCATTGACTATTTAACGCAAGTTTGACCACTCGTATTATTTAAAAATTTATATAAAATATGTAAAGTTATATGTGTGTTTAAAAGTATATTTAACGATGAATCAAACGATAGAAAAAAAATTAATAATTACATAATTTTTTTAAAAAACAAGCGGTTAAACATGTAAAAAAAAGACAACGACGTTAAATATTTAGGAAATGAGGGAGTAGCTAGATAGCCCCACCATCACCATCCTTTCCGCCACCTGGTTTCCGGCGGCGGGCAACGGCTATGGCAGAGAGTCAAGGAAAGGGGGAGGATAGGGCGGTGTCCCGCCAGCCTTGGTGACCAACTGACAGGCCACCCATCTCAGCTCGCATGCATGGAGCAACGAAGGGGCGCCCTAGAAAGAGGTACTATCTGTTTTCTCGGTCATGAAGTGTTTAAAAACGAGCCAGAACAGTGATGAGTCACGAAGAAACAAAATCTGAACGTAGGCATAGCATATCATGATATTGCAACTCAAATAAGATGTTTATTACTTCCGGTGTATATATATGTGTGAGCTTCAATTAACTGATGTACTCCTTCCGTTACAAAAAATAGTTCATTTCTACAGTAGTGTAAGTCAAACTATTTCAATTTTGATCATTAATATCGAAAAAAATATAAAGGATCAACCATGTAAGAATAGTGTTACTAGATACAAATTTGTCACTATAAACAAGCTAGCTATTATGGTATATAGCATTTTCTAATTTAAAAGTATTTTTCTATGAATATCGTAGCTGAAAGTAATGTCTTAAAGACCATGTCAAAGGTCAAAAATAAACTTAATTTGGATCGAATGCAGTATATATGTATGCTCTCTTAACTCCCTTGATTCTCAACCAGTAAAAAACACCAACATGTCCTTCCATCGCTTGGAAGCCAATAAATAGTATAATTGGCAAATGAAAGAAAGAAACAACACATCGTAAAAAACAATTTCTTCCTCCATTCTTCTGTCATACCTTAATCTCTAATTTTTTTTGTTGTTGGTTTCTGTAACTGGCCAAATATCTGAAGTTTATGTGCTCGGCATGGGAGGCCCTAGGATTATGGTTTCAAGTATCAGAGGAGGACAATGCTTGCATGACCAGGGGCGGATCCAGCATGGGGGCAAGGGGTGCTCAAGCACCCCCTACCGCTAGATCCCCCATGAAGAGCATAAAGAGAGGGATAGGGAAAAAATAGAAAAAAGGAAGAAGAAGGGGGTGCGACAGGAGGAAGAAGGAAATGGGCATCTCCTCTCATCTATTGTTGGATCCGCCCCTGTGCATGACGGCCCATTTCCGAGGCTAAACTTGATGTTATTACTGACAGTTGTGTGCAGAGGCCCAACTTAATACTCGATCATTGCAACATGTCTTAGCCTTGGAAGATTGCAACATGGAGTGGCATGGTTGATGGGTGAGACGCTAAATAGGGCTTGGCTCTGAGGATGTCTCCACAGCTCCGCACTGATTGAGAAAGTTTCTCTATGAATAATATACTATCTGTGCTTGTTAGAGAGAAAACCAGACAAAAACATACTGCCCAAATCATTAATCTCGGCTATTATGTAGAACAACGGTAAAAACATTGACGAAAATCGGCACAAAACAAACAAAACCAAACACAACCAGCCATGACCCCATCTCTCTCCCTTATCTCTTTAGTCCCTCGCCCTTTCCTTTCCCATTATCTCTTCGCTCCCTCCCTCACCACCACATCAGCCACAGTCACCAAGGAGAAGCTGTGGTGGCAGCCTTTGCGATAGCAACAGCGGCCTCGGCCTCAGGAATGCCGTGCTAGTGGGGGTGGCATGGAAACAACAACCCTGGCGGCGATATGCTTGGTGACGGTAGAGGTGGCCTTTGCAAAAGTGCCGACGTCCTCGGCCTTGGCGGCATCAGTGATGGCGAAGGCCCTAGCAGCGATGGTAGATACGGCCTCCATGATAGGCGATGGCTGTCCCGGAAGCGGTGGAGGGATCCTCAACTCCTGATTTGTGGATGAAATTTTGTTTGATTTATGGACTAAATTTTCTTTGTCAATGAATATTTGTGCTTGAAGTCCTTGGTGTTTTTTTAATTCAAATCTGAAGTGAAAAAGGTGTGGCTCTAATCATCTGCTCAAGCCAGCTCGATCTTTTATAAAATGTTCAATGGACTTCATTTGTGACGGTTTTATTCTTGGTTATCTGTGTCGGTCTTAATTGCGGTCCTGAAATTTTGTGCCGGAGTTTTATGTCCGGTCCAAAAGTATACGTACGTAGTCTGTGTCCCCCGATACACAATATAACGAACACCCACCACATCCTTCTAATCTCTTGTTAGTCAAAAAACACTGGCAGCATACCAGTGCAAAATAGCCCAAAAGTTTCCAAGAAAACTACACAAGAAAAATTATATATATGCTCAGCATGGGAGGCACCAGGAATTTAGTTTTAAGGCGTGCAGTTCAATCATGGTTTCACCACGGTTTAACATATGCTTTGGGTTGCAATGTAAGTTATCGACCAGAATCTTCAAGAGGATGCCTAATTTTTGATTGGTGATCTGTCAAAGAGATGGAACCTAGGAGGATTGAACATACTAGGGCTGCTCAAGTCATGCATACATCAATCATGATAGAACATTATTCGGTATGGCACTCGCCATACCTCAATTCGGATGCGAATCAGTTGGTAATCTAGGCTCCCTAGTGCTCTTTCGGGACTGGCCGGTTGGTGTTTGCTGCCAATCGGGCCCTCGATGCTTGAGACGGTGACCACCGAGCCAGTGGACTGTGATTCTCAGTCTGAGTTGAGTGATTCATGTCAATATGGGCCATAGCAAAAGAATAGTCAATGAATCAAGACCTCACCGACTCAAGCATTGAAGGCCCGATTGATCGAGAACGGATTTTATACACACGAGTTGTGGAACACGCGCTATCCTAACCATCCAGTCCTTAACAGACAGTACATGACATGACTGTGTGTCTGTGTCACACATGTGAATGCAAGTAAAGAGCAAACCAGATGCACTTAATTGTGGCCATGATAAATAGTAATTAACCTACTAGGAGTTTACTCTCCATGAACTATTGGAAGACCGATTTCTCTGTCGTCTTAAGAATTCTGTATATCCTCAATTTTCTTATGAGAATGGCAGTTAGAGGTACGGTTGGGCAACTTTAGTTTCTCTTTGTAAGTATGTTAGGAAAAGGAAGCTTTGGGAAGCTCGGTTTCAGTCTGATCACCAAGTCCAGTGATTCAGTTGAGAATTGAACAAGTCTTCATTGGTATGCATATAATGGAAACAAGTAAGAATCATTGCGCAAATGCATGCCCGTTTTGTCTGCCATGGAAAAATGTTACAGGCTTTATGGATATCTCGACAATCATAGTAACTAGAATGGGAGGAACTACGATTTCAGTTTCAAGTCTATCAAGAGCCTTTGCAAGACTGATAAAACAACAAACTTTGATCACATATTCTTCATAGTAGTTGATCAAATTTTAGCGACGGCTGGCCCGGCTAGGGCAGATCCGGCGGTCGGCGGACCCGCGGCCGGCCATATCTGGTGGTCGACAACACTGTGGCCGACCAGATCTGGCAGTCGACGACGGCATAGTGACGATGATGATCACGGCGGGCGGCGAAGGAGCTGCCTGCAGGTTTACCGCCACTACATCCGGCTCTGGCGGCGTGAATGGCCAGAGCAAACGGCTGTCGGGTCCTCTTGTCGTTGCCTACCCCCCTAGATCCATGGCACTGTGGCGGGCCCCATGGGCGGTGGCGGCCCAAGGGCTGGTGGTTGGCGGCTTGTGGCAGCCTGATTTTTTTAAAAAAAATTTGTAATTTTTTATTTTTTTTGCCGCCTGAAATTGTTTTTTTAGGCGGGTGGCTGGCCCACATGGAAAAATCATGCCCGTCCGAGATAATTGGTTTTTGCTGGTGGGTGCCGTCCCGCTTGAAATAATTGGGGATTTTTTTCATGGCATGCCGATCGCGCGACGCCCTAACCCATCCGCAAAAACCACTTTCGCCCACCCATAGTAATAGAATTTGGCCTAGTGGATGCATGTTCTAGCTCATTTTCTAATTCCTTATGTACACCCTATCTTAATTAACCAGTCCCTAGGAAGAGATCTTTGTCCCATGGACTTCCTTAGAGGGTTTAATGTTGACGTCAACTGCCACTAGGTTAAATATGATTTTTGAGGACATAGCCATTTTATTTTTGCTGCCGTGCTAAATAAATCCTGCATGCAAAAAAAGTTGTGGACCCCCTTATCTTACCGGCTGCCCGCAAAAATAACTTTTGTGGGCGGCTCGTAAGGAGGCCGTAGATCTCTTTATGGTCCACCTAAAAAAACATTTATTTGTAGGCGCCTGAAAAAATCATTTATTGAGTGCACCGTCCGCAAAAATAAAACATAGGGCCCACCACCAGTACGACTATTGGTGCGAGTTGTCGACCTTATCTTCTTGGGATGCCACGACTCTCCAGTATCTCTGCCCTCCCTCACTCTCGCCGATGCCCCAACTCTCTAGTATCTCCAATCTCCCTCAATCTCGCCATTTCCCTGTCTCGATCTCCGGCGGCAAGCAGTGAGTAACGAGCGAGGCTCGGCTGGACACACAGAATGGAGATGAGGGAGGCGAGGCGAGGCAATCCCGCACGACGTCTGGGCGTGCAGGCCCACGTGCACAGATACAGAGAGGGTGGCTTCAGTGCCATGATGGCTGGGACGGCCTCAGGCGACGGTCACAGACGGATCCAACCATGGCAACCCCGAGAGGCCGGATACAGCGGTGGTGAGCGGCGTGGGGAGGCAGCGGCGACGTCAGTAGAGGATGCAGACGTCGTTGGCGGCGGCCACGATTTTTGGGGTTAGTTCAATGGATTTTTTAAAATTGTTTCTGGAAACTCTTTTTCTGAGTGGCCCTGCATGCCCTCCTACAAAATCCATTTTTTTGCAGGCGGCTGGGACGCTGCCCGGAAAGATCTTGCTTGCGGGTGATTAAAAGCGGTGTCCTACATGCCATCCTGCAAAAGTCTATTTCGCCCACCCGTCAAAAAAAATTGGTTTTGGCCAGTTCGATGTGTATATCCTAGTGGTTTAATTTCATAGACATTTTGAGCGTTGTTGCATACTAATCGAAACCTAGGTATGTAAAAATCTAAGATCCATACTAATGGTAGCACTTTGCAGAGTAGGTACAGTAGTGGACCTCAGTAATGCCACCTAGCAATTCTCGTCCTCTACCGCCTGTGTCCGCCGTCTACGTCCCCGCGGGGTAGCCGCCGTGTGCGTTTGCCGGGGCTACCGCCGTCGCATGCGTCTAACGAGGCTGCAGTCCTCCGCGTCGACTCTGTACGCCACTGCCGAGCCCTCGTCCGATGCTGCCGCGGCCCCGTTTGCTGCCGACGAGCCTCAGTTCACCGCGCGGCTAATTGTTGATTATATATTTCTGCCTACACATATCTGTGGCTAATTGTTGACCATAGTGCAGTGCGCGGCCTCCCTCCGCATAAACCTGCCGGTGGATATCCATTGTCCTTATTCATACCCGTACCCGAACTTAATGGGTAGGGTATGGGCGAATTTTACTTTACCCACTAGAAAAAGGATAGGGTACGGGTATACCCGTTTTCTAACCAGGGAGGGGAGGGGATTACCCGGCTACCCAGTTATTGCTTCTTTTTCCTCGAATCCACAGCGGCATCAAAAAAATTCCCCATTCGGCGGCGGCTCTGAAGCCATCTTCTCCTGCCCTCCCCGCGCCGCCATGCTCCATTCCATCTTCCTCCTCACTCCTGCGGTACCTCCTCGCGCCCCCGCTCCTCCTCTCCAGTTTCCGCTGCCGCCGCCACCGTCGCCGCCGTCGCCATCGCTGCCGCTGCTTCGAAGAGACAACCCCACCTCGGTGCTCATGAGCTCGCTGTTGTAGACCTCCTGGACACCGGCCGGTCGATGTGCCACCGCACACCGCGTAGACACTCGGCCTGCTGTTCCCTGCTCATGCGCCACCACGAGCAGTTTATCGTTCGTCGTCGCTGCTACCGGTGATTCCAGACTGAGTTCAGTAGAAAAAAAGGAGGAAGGCAAGTTGATTAATGGAGGATGCCGCTGCCATGGCTGGAAGTTGATGCTTCATCGGTTCATCCACCTCTGGATTCTTCAAAATTCATTATTTGCTCTTCCTGTGAGTATGAACTGCTATGCTTTTGCTTATTTTTTACATGGTGTTGATTTATTTGAGGGTAAGATGGTTACCCATATACCCACAGGATATGGATAATTTGGATAACGGGGAAAATGTGAGAGCGGATTAGACTCAACGCAATGAATATTATTGGTGAGATATGCAGAGTACAAATAGGCTCGATTCTCCTGAAATCTCTCAACCGGTTTATAGAAACAGAGCCCGGGAGAGATGGAGGCAATCGGCGCAAGGAAGAATTGCCAAACAAGAAAATATACATGCCCTAGTATAGGAGATACGCTAACACGCCCCCACAGGCTGAACGTCGGGTAGTCGGACGTTCAGACTGGACCGAAACTCAGTAAAGACTGAAGTGGGAAGACCCTTGGTGAAGATGTCCGTGTACTGCGAAGCGGTAGGGACATGAACTCGTACAGCTCCGGCGGCAACTCGATCCCGAACAAAGTGGAGATCAATCTCAATGTGCTTGGTGCGTTGATGTTGCACAGGGTTCGTGGAGAGCTAGACCACGCTGACGTTGTCACAGTACACCAGTGTTGATGAAGCAGGGGTGGCATGCAGTTCCTGAAGAAGTTGGCGAAGCTAGCAAGTTTCAGCCACGGCATTAGCCATGGCTCGGTACTCCGCCTCGGCGCTGGAGCGGGAGACGGTGTTCTGTCGCTTGGAGGACCAAGAGACAAGGTTGTCCCCTAAGAACACAACGTATCCTGAGGTAGACTTGCGTGTGTCAGGGCAACCGGCCCAGTCGGCGTCGGAGTAGGCGATGAGCTTGTCAGTGGCGGAGCGACAGAACGGGAGACCGTGGTCCAAAGTGCCTTGTACATACCGCAGAATGCGCTTAAGAGCAACAAGATGTGGTTCCCGAGGATCATGCATGTGAAGGCAAATCTGCTAGACAGCGTAGATGTTAGGCCGGGTGAACGTGAGGTACTGAAGGGCACTGGACAAGCTACGGTAGTCGGTGGGGTCAGCCACCGGATCACCATCTGAGCCGGAAAGCTTGGCGTTGGTGTCGACCGGAGTGGAACACGGCTTGCAGTCGGTCATGCGAGCGTGCTCGAGGATCTTAAGGCAGTACTGGTGAAGAAACAGGCCAGTGGACTGCCGAACGACCCTGATGCCGAGGAAGTGGTGCAAGATCCCAAGATCCTTCATGGAGAATTCGGACTGGAGAGCATCGATAGTCCAACGAAGTAATGTTGGGGAGGAAGCCGTGAGGACGATGTCATCGAGATACAAGAGGAGGTAGACGAGCTCGGTGTCGTGGCGGTAGACGAACAACGACGTGTCAGACTTGGCTTCGGTGAAGCCGTTGGAGAGGAGATAGCTGGCGAAGCAGCTGTACCACGTGCGAGGGGCCTGCTTAAGGCCGTACAGGGACTTGTTCAGCTAACACACCATGTCGGCTTTGGTCGGGTCAGTGAAACCCGATGGTTGAGTGCAGTAGACAGTCTCCTGTAGCGTGCCATGGAGGAAGGCATTCTTGATGTCAAGCTGGTGGACTGGCCAGCCACGGGAGACTGCTAGGGCGAGGACGGTGTGGACCGTAGCCGGTTTGACAACCGGACTGAAGGTCTCGTCGATGTCGATGCCGGGACGCTGGGTGAAGCCGCGAAGGACCCAACGGGCCTTGTACCGGTCGAGAGTTCCATCGGACTGGAACTTGTGGCGAAAGATCCACTTGGCGGTGACGACATTGGCGCTAGGAGGCCGAGGAACAAGATCCCACGTGCGGTTGGCTTGAAGAGCGGCGAACTCCTCCATGGCCGCGCGCCAATTAGAGTCGGCGAGGGCGGCGCGGTAGGTGCGAGGGACCGGTGACAAAACGGCAGTGTTGAGGTTGAGCCGTGTTATCGGTCGGTGGGTACCAGCTTTGGCGCAGGTGATCATGCCGTGGTTGTTGATCACTGGTGACACGCCGAGGACGGGGGGAGCCGGACGGTTGCCAACAGCTCGCGAGCTGCGAGCACGCGTTGGGGCGCCGGTCGGAGGGAGAGCGAATCTCGGGGAGCAAGCTGGGACAGGAGGCATGACGGCCAGCCCGATGGAGGACGGTGCAGGCTGTGGGCCGGAGGCCCGCTCGGTGAAGTCGACGGCAGGAGACGCCTGCTCGGGAACTCCAGGGAAGGTCCGTGCGGGAGAGCCGGCGTGGGCCGACCCGGCAGCAGAACTGCTCGACTCAGCCTCAGGCGCACCGGCCGCAGGAGAGGAGGTAGGCTGCTGGGAGCGGCAACCAGGACGGGCGATGGGCGCCGGCACCTGTTTTGAAAAATCATCCAAGAAGTCTAGATCAGCAGCACCTAGCAGCACCTGCATTGTTAGATGAATTGGCAAACGGAAACGAGTGTTCATCAAACACAACATGACGCGATATAATGACCCGATTAGTGGTGAGGTCAAGACGGCGGTAGCCCTTGTGATGGAGAGGGTAGCCTAAGAAGACACAAAGAGTGGATCGAGGCGAAAGTTTGTGCGGCGCGGTGTCGGAAAGGTTTGGATAGCACTTACAGCCGAAAACACGAAGATGGGCATAGGACGGGTGGGTTCCATGAAGGGCAAAAAAGGTGTGTGATGATGTAGCGTTTTGGTGGGATGCCGATTAATGAGATGAGTGGCGGTGTGAAGGGCCTCGACCCAAAAGGAGGCGGGAAGGCTGGCCTGATAGAGGAGGGAGCGCACAATGTTATTAATGGAACGAAGCATGCGCTCGGCCTTACCGTTTTGTGGGGAGGTATAGGGGCAGGACATCTGCAGCTCAATGCCGTTGGTGAGAAAAAAGGTGCGGGCGGTGAGGTTGTCAAACTCCCACCCGTTGTCGCATTGGATGCTGCAGATGGTGGTGGCAAACTGCGTCTTGACATAGGCAAAAAAATGTGAGAGAGTGGAAAAAGTGTCTGATTTTAAACGGAGAGGAAAGGTCCACACATAATGCGAACAGTCATCAAGAATAACGAGATAGTATTTAAAACCAGAAACACTCGCAACAGGAGATGTCCACAAATCGCAATGAATTAAAACAAAATTGGTCTTAGCCCTAGACATGCTAGAAACAAAAGGTAGACACGTGTGACGGCCGAGTTGACAGGCATGACAAGTGGGATGATCGCCTTTGGGTGGGGGGATGATGGATGACTGAGCCAGGCGGGTGAGTGCTTCATGACCAAGGTGTCCGAGTCGTCGATGCCACAGGTCACTGGAGGATGCTGAGGCAATGAGGGCACGAGGAGTGGAGGAGGAAGTCAAAACATCCACCGGAAAGGGATAAAGTTCGCCGGAACTATTGCACCTGGCGATCTCTATCTTGGTTCGGTAATCCTTCACAGAAAGACCAAAGGGGTCAAGTTCAATAGAAACCCAAATATCAAAAGCAAAACAGCGTGCAGAGATTAGATTCTTAATAATGTGAGGAGTGACAAGAACATTTTTAAGAAGAAAGGTGTGGTGGGGGAGGGTTAAATAAACCTGACCGATAGCATCAACCGGGATCAAGGAGCCATCATCGACGATAATATGAGAGGGATTGGAAGCATGTGGTTTAAAAGAAAAGGACAAAATACTGGCGTCAGAGGTCATGTGAGAGGAAGCACCTGAGTCCATGTACCATTGATTTGTTGGAGGAGGCGTCAAGGTGGTGGTGTTGAAGGAGTTGGCGAGCGCCTGTGGGTCCCACTGGGAGGGATCGAACCATCCTTGGGGAGGCTGTGGCACCTGGGTGGATGTTGGTGGCGTAACGGACGGTGGCATAGCATAGAAGGAGGCGGCCGGTGACTGCGGGGCGAAGGCCTGCTGGAGCCCAACTGGCGGCCCAACTAGCACGGTCGGTGGAAGATGGCCCGCGACACCAGCGAAGGGCGGCCACGCGCCCAGCAAACCGGCCTGGCCCATGGGCCCCGGCCACATGTGGATGGTGCTGGCCCATGGATTGTACAGGGACGGCCAGGTCCCCTTGTTGGCGGTGGGCTGCGCGCCGGCTTGGGCCGTCCCCTGGACGCCAGGATGAGGAGCAGCGCCTACTCCTGTGGTGCTGCCGTTCTGCCCACCAGAAACATGACCGCGGCGGCGATTGTTGTTGGAGTTGTTGCCGCGGTTCACGGTGTTGATGGAGGTCGGCGCGCCCCCGGTGGGCGCGGCTGGGGAGCCATGGTTGGCAGTGGCCGCCAAGAAAGCGGTGGCGATGCCGGACGGTTGCGGACCGGCAGTGAGTTCATCCAAGATCAGCTGCGAACGAGCTTCGGCGAAACCTGGGAAGGGATTGCGAGAAGACAAAATAGTCTTGATATTGGAGAATTTCTCACTAAGGCCGTGGAGGAGCGCAAGGACGAGCGTTTGATCAGAGAGCGGTGCACCGAGGTCGCTGAGGGTGTCAGCAATCGTCTTGAGGCGGCGGCAATAGTCTGAGATGGAGAGGTCGCCTTGTCGGAGATTGTGCAGCTCGGCGGTGAGGTGGAGGGCAAGGTAGTCCCGGTTGCCGAGGAATTGATGCTCGAGGTCGCGCCAAACGCGACGTGCGGTGGTGCGCTGCTGCATCACAGTCTCGAGGAGGTTGGCAGAGATGGATCCATAGAGCCAACCGAGGACAACGCAGTCCATGCGAGGCCAATCGGGGAGATCGAGGCACGGGACGTCGGAGAGGACGTGGTCCGTAAGGGCATACTTGCCCAACGTGACAAGAAACAGTCCTCTCCACTTGGTGTAGTTGGCCGTGTGCATGTCCAACGTGACATTGATCAGGGACTTCACGTTGAGGACATTCACGGCCTGGGAGTGGAGACTGGAGACGGTTTCCGGGTCGAGGGCACTGTCGAAGAGACCGGCGGCAGAGGCGCTGAAGTTGCTCCACGGTAGCGGGTCGACGGGGTTGGGGAAGACCTGGGGTGTGCAGATCGGGATCGAGGCGGTGACCACCGAGTTAGTGGCGATGACGATCGGTGGCGACGACGAGGAGGCTGCCGGCCAAGCCGCACGGATGACGGCGACGATGGCAGAGGCGACGTGGGTGGCGATCTGATCAGCGAGCACAGTGGCGTGGGCGATGCTCGCGGTCGACGCGCTGGTGAGGATCGTGGTGCGCGCGGCGGCGCCAGCGGCGGCGACCACGGCGGCGTGCACCTCTAGGGGAAGCGGCGACGGTGGAGTCTTAGGGATGACTGGGACGGTCGCGGCTGGGAGGGAGGAGGCGGGGACATCCGCAACGCTGGCGGGCGCGACAGAAGTCGCTGGCGGCGCCGACATAATCGGGAAGAAGAGGCGGCGCTAGGGTAGAGTAGATGGAAGCGGAAGCAGAAAACAATATGATACCATGAGAGCGGATTAGACTCAACCAATGAATATTATTGGTGAGATATGCGGAGTACAAATAGGCTCGATTCTCCTGAAATCTCTCAACCGGTTTATAGAAACAGTGCCCGGGAGAGATGGAGGCAATCGGCACAAGGAAGAATTGCCAAACAAGAAAATATACATGCCCTAGTATAGGAGATACGCTAACAAATGGGAAGGGCATGAATGGGGATTGTGTTTTCTGGGCATGGGGATGGGTACGTGCGGGTACACCTATACCCTCCCCAACGGTAGGTTGACCTCCGCCGCCGCAACGCCCTCGTCCGCTGTCCGCCTCGGCCTCGGCCACCTCCACCAAGCGTTCTTTGTCCGTCCGTGGCCACCGAGACCTCGTTCACTGCGGCCACAATCATTTTAGCAAGCTTTGACAAGCTCACACAAAACTAGCTAGGTCTTTTCTGTAGGGATTTACTAATTAAGTCCATGGATTTATGTCCAGTATGTTAATGATATATCCCATTAGTCATGGGAATATGGGATGCACCGGGAGCTTGTCTTGTGGTTATTATATGATAGAACATTTACACACTTTCTTCCTCGGTTATCATCGCGTTCATAGCATGTTTGCAAGGCAATCCAAACTGACAAGCTCTTCTTCCTAGCTTCTCTTCCAACAAATGTAACCCCTCCCAATTTTGTAGTCTGTGTGTTGTCCTTCATTATTACTCCGTAATTAGCTCGCCAAATATTTGCATTTCGGCTATCACTTATTTACCATTATACTTGACATGGGAGTTGACATGGGAGGGCCTAGGATTATAGTTTCAAATATCACCGGAAAATCGTGCTTGCATTGCAGTCCATGTCCAAATCTGAACCTGAGAGTGTGATAGCTCGATCATGGCATCCTCCTCGGGTGTGCTGTGAGTCCCTCTTTTTCTTTTTCTTTTTTGAGAATTACACAATACAACATAGACACTCACAACACACGCATACTCAACCTTATGAACGCACAGACGCAAACCCTGCCCATATGAGCATCTCTGAAGACTGGGCCGACAAATTCTTCAGATTGACGAAGTCTCCACGGGTGCCTCACTGTCGACGGATACATCGCTCCTCACTGAAAGCAGAAAGCCGTTAAATCCTGAAAAATTCGTTCCTACGGAGAATCGAACTTAGGATCTCAGATGCTACTCAGGCTTTATAACCACTAGGCTACAGGCCCGTTCGCATGCTGCGAGTCCCTCGCGGTTGCCAAACTAGCTAGTGTCTTGATGATAAATAGAGGAAGGATGTCCAAATCTCTTTTACACACACGATATACAACAGCTATACATATATCATAGGCATGAGAAGCAATGGGAAAGTAGTTTCAAGATAATGTATCTAAAGAGCCAAGAGGCATTGCGTAGCAAGTGGATCGCGGCTCAACTCGATATATACTTGACTGTAGATTCTATGCACGGACTTGCAAAACTAACAGGTGTACACAATGAGGTTGTGATGGCGGATAGACAGGTTTTGAATTTCCAATCAATGTACTGGGTAGGTGCACATTTTCAGAGTGGACAACCGAATGCTACCGAACGGAGTTCAAATATTTATACCATTTTTTGACAAGAAAGAAAATCCATATTATACACGGACATCATCGTGCCACCTTTTCTTATACGAGGTATCTTTTTTCCACTCTCCCGACCAATGGTGTAGGTCTAAATGTTAAAACACAACACCTGTTATATAAAGTGCTACTTTATTAATAAAAACTGGAACTAATAATATCTTTGCAAGTTTATCAATAAACCGGAACCGATATGTGGGGTATTAGTAACATTTTCTCTTTAAAAAAAGACATTGCGGAGGAATGTGTGAGGTCACCACCCCTTTTTAAAGTCCTTTCTCTCTATATCTCTCCTAACATCTGTTACTCAATTGACTTCTCTCTCACTCCCTTACAACCTTACCACCGTAGACACTCTTCATCGCCACTTCCATGACTGCTCCGCCTTTCTGCCACTGCCACCACAGCCCCTTCTCCCCAATGGCTGGGATGGTGGATCAAGCAACTCCACCAAGACAGTGCGTCAGCAGCTCCAGCAGGATGGTGCGCACCAACTTCGTGTTGAAAATGGTGGTAAGCATTTTGTCATAGTACGATATCTCATGGCATTGTGTATACAATAACCGCGTATTCTAGATATCTTTACATATACAGAGAGACCCACCAAGTACAACACGGCTAGGAAAGGCTAGGAAAACCTTTTATCCTAGAAGATACAATCCAGATAGCATAACACTGATTTATTTCTTATCCTGTAATACTTCCTATACGGTATACGATATCCTTGAGTCTGACTAGGTCACGATTGTCCTCTCATAGGGGACATATATCTAGAGGTACTTGGAGAACTCAAAACATGTCCAATAGACATTGAATATACAAGTCTGAAAACATGAAATCCGTCGGATCACATTGAAGACCTCAGAAGCACCTTATCAATAATGATGTCTATTCGATTAGCCCCACATATATACATATAGTCATATACCCCCCATATACAGTCGATGTGTTTAGACTAACTTTCTACAGCAATTCATTATACTCGGCGACACACCTAATCTGTTGATTGAAGAAAAAGATCATAAAGACAATAGGGTAAGGCTATTATCCCAATAGGGGCCAAACCTATATAAAGATCTGCTCCCTCTGTGTTTGTTTCGTATTCTTGCTAGGCTTGGTATAACGAATCACGTATTCAACATGTCACTCTATGACAACATCCCCTCACCCTCTTCATTATTTAGGTTCGTCGACAGATGCCAAAATTGTAGCCAAGTCCTTGACCTTGACAACCTAGATCGATCTGCCTCTCTTGGTCTGTTCTAAGGGGGTAGGGTGACAATGGCTCCACAGTGAAGGACTTCGGGGGTCTTGTGTCGAGTGACTCCTCTAACTATGGCCACCTCACCATGGGCTTCACTAGCAGACAATGGCGAGGACCCTAACTACTCATTATCCTCCTGCATTCAATCCCAAGGCAACTCCTTCGTCTACTAGTGCTCGTTTGTGCATTGGGATTTCTCAAATTTTTGGAAGGGGAGATTATCTGAGTTTGTGTTCTATGGATAATGAGATCGTGTTGTATCAAAATACTAACTGTTGTGTGCAACTCAACTTAAAATCCTACCTAACTTTGTCTCACATATGGACGTCATCACCCGTTGACCCATATGTTAGTAACAATATCACTCTCACTTAAAGTCAGAGCATTTCCCCTTAAGGTCTGGTAACAACAAATTTCACCGTCAAACACCTGCAGGCAGATGATCTTCACAAAACATAAACCACCTCTAGGCAGATGCTACTTTACATTGTTGCACACGAAGATTTAAGCTTGGGTTTGCCTTGGTTTTCCATAGAGTAAAGGATGAAGAAAGACCAACGTTTAAACAATGGCTAGATTACATTTTCACTTAAAGTTTGTACATATGTAATTGGTCATATAAATAATATATATACACCGTAGGATACTCTCATATAGTATTTTCATCAAAAAAAAAAAACAGTAGAAGACAGAAAACAGGATGGAACCAAGGAGGAGCATGCAGCCTGTCCAAGCTCTACGTTTCTGTTTACTCGCCATGCGATATATAAAGCAAATTACACGCAAGAGGGATGTCCTTAGTGGCCTTTACAATTACACAAGATACATACGCACATATTGTGCTTTGTTTGGAAAACTCAGCTCTCAATTTATCCAAACCTTTCACACACATATACAACAGAGCTGCACAGATTAAGCATGTCTACACACTACAGTCTACAGTCTACACCACCGTATCCGTATACCTATGTCATGGGCATGAGAAGCAATAGGAATGTTATTTCAAGTACTACACAGAGCAAATGCAACGGCTGCAGGATCCAGAGGCTTCGCTCTGCCATGTCGCTTACCTTTCCTCTGGTCACAGAACCTATGCGTGGGTTGGCAAAACCAAGTGTGTATGTAACAACTTCATGGGAATACTTGTGCCTTGCAAACTAGAAATCGATTTTACCGTAGAGTTGTATAGCTACTGTACTACGCACTGATACTGCTACATTAGCAATTGGTTCCTCTCTTATGTGTTGATTAACTTCAGCCATAAACTCATCCTGATTTCAGGACATCTCATTTCCGGAATGTTGGAAATGACACGTACGTATTTCTCCAAATTATGCAAAATTTGACTAAGAACTTATTCACTGACCTTTTTTATGATAAATACGTCAACAACGCACCGTCATGAACAGCTTACAACTATATATATATTTGTTGACTGAATGCACTCATCCCTCCCAACATCTAACCAACTTCTAGTTACTTGTATATATCTCTTACATTGTCAAGACAAGCCAGCAAAGTAGATAAGTTGCACGTTAATTTTGCGCACATAATAGGTCTGACAAACATGGCATGGGAAGCACCGGGAGATTGCCTTGTGATTTATGCATAAGAAGGATCTCATGTACACTTTCTTCGTCAGTTATCACCGCAAGTTCAGAGCATGCTTTGGTTGGCTCACCAAACTGAAGCTCTTCTTCAATCTCTGGTTCTATTTCTACACATAGAATCACCAACTAATCTTCCTGCTGTCAGTTTTGTACAAGTAACTTGTATCATGCCGTTACCTGCTTGGTCCTTATTGGTTTTTTTTTTCTATAATTTACAATTGTGCATACTCGGCATAGGAGGCCCTGGGATTATAGTCCCGAAGATCACTTGGAGGTTCTGCTTGAATGACAGTCCATGGCTTGGCATGTTTACAGGAGTGGTAGATCGAATATTGCATCCTTGTAGACCGAGCAGTGCATCCCTGAATGTCCAATCGAGACTCCAACATGAGCTGGTCCAGTGAACATACATGATTGCTAGATGTTGAATGGCTCCACATTGCATCATTAGACCTGAGCATACGACATTTTGGCATCGTATACTACTGGATCGAAGATGAACATGCTATGCTACCTTGTGGTTTTATCCATCACTATGTAAAAGAAAGTTTGTGCTTGATTTATTGTCTAAAATTTGTTTGTGCTTAATTCTTTAACAAGGTTGTCAAAAATAAAGAACAAAACATCTAATTATTTTACATATAATTGAAATAGTGATAATAATAAGTATGGACAAATGGCACGACATAATTGCAAACGTGTGTATTAGGTGCAGATTATGCTGAGAGAAGAAATTATAGAAGCATTGTTTGACCATAAACTTCAGAGATTAATGGGAAAAAAAGTCTATCGACCAAACAATTTGGATTCTGAACTTTTTACTGTTCATTAAGTAGCTTTCTAGAAGAGTGAAAGTCCAAGTAACTCATTTTTTTTCCGTTTTCAAAACGAGATCTTTAATTGGTTGGGCAATTTTGAAGGTCAAGTCTCTGTTCTTGCACATTAGCAGAGTAGGGATATGACCTACCATAGTTTCATTTTATCACTTGGCATATACTATTCATACAAAAAGTTGAAGAAAAAATGACACTAACTGTCAGAAGCTATATATATGTACCAAGCTAGGACAATTTAAATTAGTTGGAAACTATAGTGCTATTGCCATAGTATATCCATGTCTTATTCCATTTTAAAATTATCTCAATTATATTAAGACGATGCTAATTGTTAAATATATGAATAAGTCACATCCAAATAAACAGACTTTTTCTGACAGCAGAACACTTTAGCACTAGAATTTCCCATCAGGAGACATCGGTCATGTTTGGATCCGGAGGGCTAATAATTAGCCCTCTAAAATTTTGCTATTTTAAATTATTAAACGTAGATTATTTACAAAAACCAATCCCACGAAATTTACAAGACGGATCTAATGATGTATATTAATCCATGATTAGAGAATAATTATTGTAGCATTATTGTAGCAAATCATAAATCAATATACTACCTCCGTCCAAAAAAACAAGTCTTTATGGGCATGTACCTAGACATACGACTTTCTTTTTGGGATGGAGGTAGTACATCATTAAATTCATCTCACATATTAGCCCAGGATCATGGGATTTTTTTTTAATAATCTACGTTTAATACTCCTAAATAACAAGATTTTGAAGGGCTAATTATTAGCCCTCCGATCAAATAGGCCATCATCCCTAACGACGGCCATGGTTTTGAATAAGCCCACATGGCTGGACTATCAGAATAAAGGGTAAATATTGTGTTGATGGACCATTACTAACTGTTGTCCCTCTTAGCCTCCTAACCCTGATGGCCATCCCAATAGGTCGTTGTGCTACTCACGAGGGATGCGCGATGTCAGCGAGCCGCCAGGATTACTGTTAGAAATCAATATGATGGACCCCACTGACAGGGCAGAACAAAAATATCCTGACATGTTATCCGTGAGGAAAAATATAACATCAGCATCTCACATGTGTATCTATAATAACTGTAACATCACTTGATTGATATTGCCAGTGGTTGTTCCAATGAAACATCAAGATAAAATGTTGGCATTGTGCTTCTCTTGTGAAGTGTAGCACATACATAGAAAGATGGACCACAAATGCCATGACCTAGTCTGTTATTATATGGCACGAGTGACAGATTAGGTACGTAGGAAAGGGAGGTATTGTGAATTGTGCAGAGCCTTGAGCTTCACTTTATTTAGAGCGAGTGTAATAGGAGTGTTAAGTCAGCTCTTAGAATTTTTTTTCTGAGTTGGTATAAAAAAGTAGAAGAGAGGAGCTGAATGGATGCTTAATTTGAAGCTGGGCTGCACTCATAATCCAAAAAAATAAACTATTTACAAGATAAAGAAAGATATATGATAGGATCATAAAAAATATAATATTATTGTTATGAAAGAACAAGATGAATGTATTAGCTATACGTTACTTTTGTATGACATAGAAAGGCATTGGGGTCCGTAATGGATGCTATTATTGATCTTACTCTTAGTGGAGCTAAGAACGAGAAATAGCTTTGAGACCACCTGCCACTCATTATTCCTGAAACAGTGAGCATGCAATATGCTTTGTTTGATGTAATGTAACACAATCCTTAGCTATCTAATTCAATATAGTCAATGAGATTATAGCTGTAATTAGTCAATGAGATTAAAGCTGTAGAAGATAGCTCATTATATTGTATATAGAATTATTAATTATCTTGACATGTTAATTACTTCTCTGTATATAGTACCAAATAGTGAATTGAACATGCTACTTGATGGATTTTACATCCCCTGTCATTTTTTTTCAGACGAGAAAAATGTAGCAGTTAGTTCTTCCAAGTTCTAACAGGAAAGCCAATAAATTTTAGAGTTGGATGGCCGCGTAGGTGCAAGAGGTGGCGCGGCCAAGCATAAATTCAGATGCAGTGCCGCATACTGTCTATGAGATTGCATCAACATGGCTGCTTAACCAATTGAATAGAGTCGGTGGCAGCTCTAGAAATTTCGTTAAGGATGTGCCTACTTCAAGCAGCCGTTACATTACAAATCAACAATATAATGTCTGGAAAAAAAGTACTATACAAATATTTCTATGATCTACACTTCTTCGAAGGAATTAGTGAAGGTCGTTATGTTGTCATCCTAGCTAATTTTGGAGAACATATCTTGGCATCTTGCCAATATGACTAATTAAGTAACTGCTTAATACACACAAGTTGTTTTTCCAGAAAAACACACAAATTAAACTACACGACAGAGCTTTGTAATTATCCACATGCTACAATTGGGGAATAGGAAGTCGGAAAGAAGAAATAGAACATGAGAACAACAGGCAACACGCAGTTGAAGCAAGCTGGCCAGGGATGGGGAGTCAGAGAGGGCTGTCGGGATGGGAGAATGTTGGCAACTATTTAGGGGAGATTGTTGGCAACTACTGGCGCTCAGTTCTGATAGCTCGATGGTCTGCAGCCTGCTCTGTGGAGGCCTCATGTGCTAGGAGCGCAGTGGCTCTCACCGCTAGCAATGGGCGTACATCACTTCACAAAGGTAGATGGGGTTGCGATGGTACAAGCGATAAGGCACGTAGCGCGTGGTACACCACGACGTCGGGGGCTTGTCTTCCTTAGGCTTTCTTTAGATTTTAACTTTTTTCTTTAAATTTCTAACTTTTTTAACATATTAAATGTTTAGACACATGAATGTAGATGAAAAACCCAATTGCACAATTTATAAGTTAATTGTGAGACGAATATTTTAAACCTAATTATGCCATAATTAGCCATAAGTGCTACAGTAACCCACTGTTAGAAATATGCCCTAAAGGTAATCATAATTCGTTGTATACATGACATTTATATATATATGAAATATCCATGAAAGACAACTTGTATTGATCATCAATTATGTGAATTGTTTGTGAAATTCTTTACTTGTATGGTTATTCTAAAGTTGTCCCTAGTCGAAGTTGAAGACTAGCACATGTATTAGTTGATGACTATATTTCACAAGTCATGGACATGGAGATGTCAAACTAATGATGTGGGCATATGTGTAACATGATGCTGGACCGACCCAGCGTGAGATATGGTAATCTTCTTGCACAACGTGTTTGGTATGCCTTTGGACCCGAGATTGTCGTATGTTCTCAAGATGTGAATCGACCTACTCAGGGGTTATCAAATGCTACACCATAACTGGATAGTTATAAAGGTGGCTTTCGGGTTTGTCGTGAAGCACGCTGTGAGGCATGGTCAATTAAGATGAGATTTGCCCCTCTCTATACGAGAGAGATATCTCTGGGCCCCTCGAGTGACCAGATCAAGAAATGCATGGCCGTGCTAGGTTAAGTGTTAACCTATTTAAGAATCCGACTCACAGTGTCGAGAAAGAGAGGTCAGTTTGAAGCTGACCAAATATCGCGAGGCAAAAGGAATAGCTTGTACATAATATTGTGACGGTTCGTCCGATATGATCTTTACGTGCGCATAGGAGTTGACATGTCTTGCTAGAGGCCACTATCAACTATTGGGCCGAGTAAGAGTACTTGGGCCATGTCTATGTGTGCGTGAACCCATAGGGTCGCACGTTTAAGGGGTTGGAGGCCTAATTCGGATATGATCCGAATTAGAGAAGGCTTAGGGTTACTAATGTGCCTCGGATTCGGAAGCCCATTGGAACGCCTATTTAATAAGGGGTGGGCGCGCGGATTAGGGTCACCTTTTGGCAGCCGCTATTCGCCCACTCCCACGCACGCCTTCATCGTTCCCACAGACCTAGCAGTCCGGGGTGCGACTGTTTTCCTCCCTGTACGTGTGGATACCTCGGAGGTGCTGCATATGGAACACTAGGGCGAACCGCACGTGAGCTGATCGAGGAGGAGACGTTGATCAACTGCACGACACTGCAACCACGACACGTTCGTCTACGTCGAGACAGTTCCGCATCTTCTACGTGTCGAGTGGTAATCCTGTGATCTTTAATAGCAGTTAGTTCCTGGTTTATGGGGTAGAAAATTTTGATTTGCACTAGTGTATCCTCCCCATATTCCTTCAGTGGTATCAGAGCCGTTGCTGCCATGTTTTAGGTTCGGGATGTGTGCATATGGTGATATGCGTGGATGTAGATAAGTCTCTGATCGGTTTCGTGTCTTGTTTGTGATGGTCGCGCAACGATCTACTCCTACCGGTCGGTTTTCCGCCATCGGAGTTAAGTGATGCCGTAAATCCAAGTCGCAACAGATGTAGATCAATTAGATTGATTGAATTGAAACAAGTATCAAGTGCCACGCGCATGAGATGCGTAGAGGTTGTACATTGGATCTACCACCGGGCCGAGAAAGGTGAAAAATATGTTGTTCGGTAAAACAGCTATAACTTTTGCATACGAACTCGGATTGAGACGAATTTTATATAAAAATATATCTACGAGAAATTTTACACGTGATTTCGAACGCCTTTGGCGTTTTCGGCGAATTTAGATTTGCCAAATTCCGCCCGAAAGATAGAGTTTTTGGCGCTTTAATTTTAGATGTTGGATTGCCTAACTTGTTTTTGCAGAATTCATGTGATCGGTATGGCCCTTATGTGTATGTGATGCATGTGTGTAATAAATTCATGGCATGCGTGTCATGAGGAAGGCAATACGGCTGGAGCCACATGTGTTGTCCATTTTATGTAATGGCCTGCGTGCCAACTTGTGATGATACAAGACGCGATTATGTAATTTACTTTACGTTAGATAGTAGTTCTTAGAGGACTCATCACTGGAGGATGGCGCACATGGATCATGAAGATGGAGATCATCATGATGGACAACTAATGGAGATGAAGATCACTATGTGATAATGGGCCATACCGTATCACTATACTGTGTGCATGCTATTCTTATATGTTCTACTTTTACATGTGATAATTGTGTTATTTGCTGCATGCCTTGATAGAAGTAGAACGATCCCTCATGAATGTTTAAGCTTGCATGTCCCCCTAAACCTTGCACCATCATGTCTTGTACGATCAGTGGTGGGTCTATGAAATTAGGGTGCCACTGGTTTTTCTTGACGTGATGGGTTTGTATTAGATACTTACTCGCACGAGGTTTGGT
>CM002486.1:2070712-2126610 GCA_000325765.3 Leersia perrieri | reverse complement strand
ACATGATGCTGGACCGACCCAGCATGAGATATGGTAATCTTCTTACACAACGTGTTTGCTATGTCCTTAGACCTGAGATTGTCGTATGTTCTCAAGATGTGAATCGACCTACTCAGCGGTTATCAAACGCTACTCCGTAACTGGGTAGTTATAAAGGTGGCTCTCGGGTTTGTCGTGAAGCATGCTGTGAGGCATGGTCAATTAAGATGGGATTTGCCTCTCTTTGTACGTGAGAGATATCTCTGGGCCCCTCGAGTGACCAGATCAAGAAATGCATGGCCATGCTAGGTTAACTGTTAACCTATTTAAGGATCCGACTCACAGTGTCGAGAAAGAGAGGTCAGTTTGAAGCTAGACCAAATATCACGAGGCAAAGGGAATAGCTTGTACATAATATTGTGACGGTTCGTCTGATATGATCTTTACATGCGCATAGGAGTTGACATGTCTTGCTAGAGGCCGCTATCAACTATTGGGCCGAGTAGGAGTACTTGGGCCATGTCTATGTGTGCGTGAACCCATAGGGTCGCACGCTTAAGAGGTTGGAGGTCTAATTCAGATAGGATCCGAATTAGAGAAGGCTTAGGGTTACTAATGGGCTACGGATTCGGAAGCCCATTGGAATGCCTATTTAATAAGGGGTGGGCGCGCGGATTAGGGTCACGTTTTGGCAGCCGCTATTCGCCCACACCCACGCACGCCTTCGTCATTCCCGTAGACCTAACCGTCCGGGGTGCGACCGTTTTCCTCCCTGTTCGTGTGGATACCTCGAAGGTGCTGCATCCGGAGCACTAGGGCGAACCGCACGTGAGCTGATCGAGTAGGAGACATTGATCAACTGCACGGCACTGCAACCACGATGCGTTCGTCTACGTCGAGACTGTTCCGCATCTTCTACGCTTCGAGTGGTAATCCCGTGATCTTTAATAGCAGTGAGTTCCTGGTTTATGGGGTAGAAAATTTTGATTTGCGCTAGTGTAGCCTCCCCATATTCCTTCACCTACATGTGCTAATGGCAGATTAATTAGGCTCAATAGATTCGTCTCGCATTTTACAGTCGAAAATCTGTAATTTATTTTGTTATTAGTTTATGTTTAATACTTCAAATATGTGTTTAGATTCATAAAAAGAAATTTGACACACAACTAAACACGACCTTAGGCCGCGTTCAATTTAGCGTTTGCAATTGGATTACTTAGGACATGCAAAACGAGAAAGATCATTAGCACATGATTAATTAAATACTAACTATTTTTAACATTAAAGAAATTGCTATATACAAAGTTTTTGTATATATTGTATCGTTGAACGGCTTGGGATGCGTTAGTAGAAAAGAAATTGCCATATCCAAGAAGCAATAACCCGAATTGGGTAGAAAAGAATACGGCCTTAGTAGAACTAGGCTTAGGGAATCCATAATGCGGCCATAATAATGAGCCTTAAGAACTTTTTTTTCAGCCATATAACACCGTGGACATGGACATAAGGCATTAAATGCTCAAAAATAGCTCTAAGCTTATGGGCGAATTTACGAAATTAAATAATGATATCTACTGAGACCTATCAGCATATGGTTGTGAATTGGTGGTATGTTTCTTCTTTCGTGCAATCCAGCGGAATCTGATTTGTTTCTCACCCAAGGCCATAATGTAGAGACAGACATAAGAGCATGACCAACAGTACCCCTAAACAAACCCCCATACTAAATTATAGGATTTTTAGAGAAAAAACGAGGTCCAACAGCACCGCTGAACAAATATTAGGAATAGGAAATCCTTTTCCCGTATTTCTTGTTACCCACATCTAGGGGTGGATCCATCGCTCCCTATCTGCTCTCCCGCGCTGAACTCCTGCTCAGTGAGGTCCATATTTATTTACCTCAAACAACTGATTAGGAAACAATTTAGGGGATAGAATTTACACATATTGTTGGTCATTCTCTAACTAAAGCCATCTGCACATGGGCCCACCCCCATTGTCATTTAGCAACAAACATTAAGGTTGCCCTTAGAAGTAGGAATGGCTAGTCTAACCTTGGGACGAGTGCCCACAGGTACATATTGTTTTTCAATGGTGCCCAATGGGTATTGGACGTCTGATTTGACTGGATATCGCCATCACTTCAAACGATATATTGGAGATTGCCATAGCTTCAATATCCTACATGGAGACTTGGACAACCCACTTAGAGTCAGCACTAACAGAGTAAACAATGCCCCTACTAATAACCTAATAAATGTTTGTGATAGTGTGATACCCTTGCCACTCAAGATATATGAAGGTCAGCTAATTCATGTCATTAACATAGTTCATTAACTTTAATTATTTTTTTCATCGAGAAAAGAAACCATACACACTGTATATTACTGGCTTGACCATTGTCTAAGAGAAGAATATATTATTGGCTGATAACGTCAAACCAGTAATTAACTGGGCATTGGCCCCAAGTGTGAGTGTGACAGAATTTAGGGCAAATAAAATGGAACGGGCCAATTCTCAGGGGTAAATAAGGAGTTTGTTTACACAACTAAAGTACGCAGATATTAATGCTTTGCCCACTTCTGGTAGCTACAGGTACTAAACAATTAATTTTCTCTGCATATAAGGTACACATTTGTTGACGTTAACTGTCAGCTGAAGGCCAAAACATGGATAAATAGAGATAACACACAGGAGTGGTTCCTCTCTGTTTCCAACTGTAAATGCCATATTTTCACTGATTTTAGCTATGGCTATTGATACATATTTGTCAATCGGCATGGAAGGCAACAGGACTCCATGTTCCAGTTCCTTAAACAAGAGTGGCTCAATGGTGTCGAAGTCATCGAACTCCATATCTGCCTTTGGCTCGAGCTGGCACTTCCTTAGTAGAACTCGCTCAACCAGCTTAGGGTTTGCGGGTTGCAAGATACAGCCAGAAGATGCATTAGAGATGTAAGCCGCATTAGAGATGTAATATTTGGCTCCAAGCATGCACTCTAAAACTATCTATGATACCTGGAAAGAGAAATTTATCCACATGGTGGTAAAAGCGCAGCCAAGTGCCTTCATATTGTACTGTAATTACAATTTGAACTTGGGTTTATCACCAAAAGTTTTGTTTTGTTTCTTTCTTTTCTTTTTTTCCTTTTTTCTTTGAAATGCCTAAGCTATATTTCTGAGTTCAGACTTCTATTCATGTATGCGATGTTGGGTATTGGCCGAAAAGAATATAATGGATGCAGACTGTATCATAATGACAACTAGTATAATGGTAGTAATGGTGGTGGCAGCGAGTGTGCCTCCACCACCACCAGTAATGTTATGTGGGACCACCATAAGAAAAGAGGAAGAAGACTATCTTTTGCCTGCTTTTCTGTTCCCACCTCATGTTCATGCAACCACATTAGATGCATGCTACAAGTATTTTATTTCAATCAAAATTTGTTGTAACCAACATTAATGAGGAACCCAGTTTTACATTTGGAATGGATATTTATACTTGAGAGTGAACCCAAATGGTGGGCATAATTTAAAAAATGCACAGTAAAGATAGCTGATGGATGTAGTGGCAAAATAATAGCGACATCTTTTTTTATCATGTGTCTAAATAACTGAGGTAGAAACTAAAACTGTCATGCACAGGATATTTGCTAGTGCCCATAATGAAATAATATTGTAGTACACATCCGCCTTGGAAACATGTGAAATAGTAAAAAAAATGTTATATTTAGTGGCAGGTAAGTGATTATATCTTTTTTCAACGAGGATAGAATTAAGACAGTCTTTTGCTCTATTTTGACTTAAATGCCGTGCTTCCTCAAGTCATGTATGATATGTTTTTTAAGTTATTTATAATCAGTTTCATATGCCTACTACATGTGCATAACTTAACTTAATGAATAGACCAGAACTTGTGGAAATCGAATCCCGTGAGTACAGGTACTACAATTCATGCCAAACTCCTCGTATGGCTATGGGTGCGTTTGGTTTACTGCCACACTTTGCCACGCCACACTTGTGGCTGCCATAGGCTACTATGTAGGTGTTTGGTTCTCTGCCATAGTTATGGCTTGCCACATTTTAATATCAGTATGTCCCACGTGTCATAAACTTAAATTTTTGTCAACTTTACCACACTTTGTGTCTAGTAATTTGATTGCCACACTTTTTGTGGCTGCCACAACTTACCTAACCTTAGTTGTGGTAAAGTGTGACCGGCAACCAAACACACCCTGTATGTGTGAGTTCTTGTCCGGAGGAAAAAAAACAGTCCGGCGATAGTATATAGTAACATTCATTTGTTGGCTTGGGAAGCTGAGAGCTGTGGATGATTTTCCTTTAGAAGGAGTATTTTATCATCTCGGTGGTTCTAGATTGGTTACATGTATCGCTCAATGATTGATCTACTTCCCTCTTGTATTGATCGCGCCGTCGTAATCGCACTCGCACACAGGCCAAACCAAAGGGAGATGGAGTGCAGGCCATGGGGAGAGGGATGAGGAGAGGGAGAGGCGAGCATTGGCCGAGGGAGAGGGAGGGGCAGGGGAGGATGTGCAACTTTGGGGACATGAACTCGGCACGACGTAGATGAGGTCAAGAGGGAGAAGCGACTGCCATGAATACCTATTGAGTTGGACCACAACATGTGATCTTTTCGTCCCCAAAAAAAAGCGGTGCTTAGCTGATGAGATGACTAAGAACGTTGGATGCACATCAAACAGTTTGGAACAAAAATAGTGACGTGAAAGCATGAGATTACAGAGAATTGGCAATAACTACACTAAGTGGGGATGAAATATATAGATTTATAGGCAAAATGCAAGTGTGTTGTAACGGGTAAAAATATAGTGGATGAAGCTCAACTTTGATGGGTCATGCAAACACTCAACCGAAAATACAAACTTCAGCAGTACTGTCCATATACCATGCTCGTCTATGGAGCATACCGGCACAACAATGATATCTTGCACTCAGGCGTGACCTGGAGCACCGAATGGTAATGGCCTATTCTATTGAAAGACAATTTTGAGACGGTAATCGACGTGCTTCGTGACTATTTGTAGGTGAGGTTGGAGGAGGACCTAAGGCAGTGCTTCCAGATCACCGTATTGCTCGATGGCATCTTTAGGTCAGTGATGTGCCATGGCTAGAATAAGCTTTGGTGTATGGCTTCGCCAAACTTAACCGGCCACATGAGGTTTGCCGAGGGGATCACCTCGATCTGGTTCACATGGCAATATGATGCCTCATACAGATTGATTTGATTTATAAGATTGGCAATGTTAAGACATGGGTTATAAATGACGAAAATATGACCCTCCATTTATTTTAATTTGACAATGGAAAACTGCAATTTGTTAATTAAATCTACAGCCAGTGAAATCTCATAACCAAAGTGTGCATGCTATTGTAGAGACGGAGAAAAAATAGAGGAATTTAGTGTTTTGATCTTACAAAAATCTACTGAATTTGAACAACACAGATTTTGCATACTAATTGTGATCAAATTTTTTTTCATGCATTGCTGGCCAGAAAAACATCTCCAATGGATCCAATTAATCGGCAACATCAGCACAGCCATAGCAATCCAATCCACCCATATCATCAAGACAAATTGGGCCCGATTAAAGAGGAAAAGGCAGCTAAGTCCGTAAGAGAATCAACTGGTTACAAACCAAATACTTGATGAGGAGGAGGAGATTACGCTTTGACTACCATACTGGATCCACTCTCCTGAATTGGAGGTATATTCTGGACCCATTCCTTCAAATCCACAGACCAAACACATCTAAACACACCCTTAATTTTTCACCAGCTTTCTCAACTTAACAGGCGAAAAAAAAATATATAACTCATTGAGAAAAGCACATGATTATAAAACTCAAGCTGCTTCATAGACTGCAACGAGATGTATGAGCATCAGAGCATAAATGACTCTTGTACTGCTGCCGCTACAGAAACCGACAAACCGCGACAGTACTAGTAGTATTGTCCAATATTTAAGTCACTAATGTTTTTTGTTATCTTCACGTGTCCTCTTAATCCATAGGCAAATCTTTCTTGGTTGGTGTTTAGAGCAACGAAAATTACTCGGTATATATGGTCCAAACAAATTTGCTCCGATAAAATCTTCATCCCTCATTTTTGCTCCATTTTAACCACTAAACCAATGACTTTCAAATGTTTGGACCTAGCTTTCTACTCCTGTTTCCGAACGTAAGATGTTATACTAATTATCATGAGTTATAAGAGCAGAAACAATAGAAAGCTATAAGCCAACAATAAACACATACATAAAGGAGAGATGTACAAGAATTTGAGAAGAGAGGATGGAAGTGGGCTGCAGATTTGTAGTCAGTTAAGCTTAGACTCCAACAAACCACGTGAGAGTTTGAGGTGTGCCTTAGATTTATATCATAAAAGAAAGCTATTGTATAAGTTGGCTATTAGATCGATTATAAATTAATTATGTAGGGATTTTTGGAGCTAGCAAGCTCTACTATTAACGTTGCTGTTAGTATTCTCATGGTTATTGCTAGCATTTCTAGATTCCGTGTTCTCATGGATGTTACAAGCACTTCCAGATTAATCTATAAAAGGTTGGGTCAGTAGTTCAGTATTCCCTCCGTCCCAAAAAAAGGTATTTTTAGGTTTAAATCTAAACATAGGCTATATCTAGATTCAAACCCGGAAATGTGACGGAGGGAGTACAAGACAACCTCATATATAATTATCAGGCCACCTCTGCCCGTAGGATGACTTAATGAACACCTGTCGTTTTATAGGATGCCTCCTCTTCCTTCGAACCAAGATTGCAACCCCTGCAAGCGAGCAATAATCATGGAGTATACCGCATGCCTATTTCTTTTGCATTTCGTGGGATAATTGTCACAACACATTTAGGATATTTCAACAATGGTAGTAACTAGCTAGGAATGAGAGGAGCTAGGAATTCCGATTCAAGTTTATACAGAGCCTTCGCTAGTCAACGGCAGACGCGTCGGTTCACAAGACTGGTATTTCAACCAAATTTGATAGCATATTCTCCACACTGAATATAACCCACAGGTGGATGATTTTGTCGAGGTGTGAGGTTATGTATTTGTGTGGCACAGCCAAATGAGCTGGCACATTACGCAATTTATTGTAGTCCGCTGTCTCAGGTAGCACCAGCTAGATCAGATATAGTGGCTTCCGGCTGGCTGAAGGGGATGCCGGCGAACCCACCCAACCCTAGATCTGCTTGAGGATGGTCGATGGATCATTGAGCCATCGCCAACTGCCGAGGAGGATTATAGAAAAGAGGTTAGGCAAGTCGGCCTATTAATCTGTTAGAAACCCATTGTAATTAACTCGAGGTCTTGGGGTGTTTAGTTGACGGGCTTAGATCCTGTTTGGATAAAAAAAAGTCCCTATTAAAGTCCCTCTTCTCCCAAACAGGAGGGACATTTTTGTGTAGTCCCTCAAAATTTTGTAGTCCCTTTGGAGGGACTTTTAGGGAATTTTTTCTTTCTCTTTTCACGCGCTGCCCCTCTTCTCTCCTCTCTTCTCGCGACTACACCGATGCCCAAAAAATCCCCTCCTCCCATGATTTGCCACCGCCTCCGCTGCCGCCAACGCGCGTCACCGTCCCCGTCCGACGCCGAGGTCGCTCTAGCTCCGTCGGGGGCGCCATTTCCGATCTGTCCGGTGGCGCTTCTCGCTGGCAGAGACGATGGCCGGAGCCGACGACGACACGTTGGACTTCTTCTCCCAGTCCCCGATGCCACGTTTCTTCTCCCAGGGAGCATCGTCTTCCTATGGTGGAGGTTTGGCTGGATCTGGCGGCCCCGATGGATTGGGAGCCGACAGAGGGGGTGTGAGCTCGGGATGGACGCCGGCGGTTTCGATCTGAACTCCCAGGCCGATGGCTACCCCGAGATGAACTACTGCCAGGAGTTGCTTCAATCGGAGGGAGGGCGTCTCCTGCCGATTTGTGTTGGTCGCCGTTCTTCATACTAATTTCATGTGATTGTTTGCTGAACTTTTGCTCAAAAAATGGCAAGCAGCAGCAGCAGCTTGTGCACAGAAGCGGCAAAAGCAGCGCGCGCAAGCAGCTAGCGCAAGCAGCACCACCAATTTTTAGCGTGCAAGCTGCAGGGGGCAGGGATAGGATCTCACGGGTAAATTAGTACTCGTGCTCTATAATAAGTCCCTTTTTCTAAATAGGAGGGACTTAAAAAAAAGTCGCAGGGACTAGTAGTAGTAAAAATACATGGACTACTAAAGGTCCCTCAATCCAAGCAGGCTCTTACTTTGCTAAGCAAGTGTTCCTTCGCTGACACATTTTATTGTATGCTGCGTTTTTCTTTAACATCTCACAATCTCAATATTTTAATTATCAGCTTTGTTGTACTTTGTGCCTAGTAGTTTGTTCACCACAATTTGGCGGTTTACCCCAACTCTTTATGACAAATTTAGCCACTAACCAAACAAGTCGTTTATCTGCTTCTCTTTGTTTCATAATCTAAGACCTTTTGACTTTTTCTTTGAAACATTTAACTATTCGTCTTATTAAAAAATATTAAAAAATATAAAAGTATCATATTTATTTTGCTTGTCACTGGTTGTCAAACATTATAAGCATAAAGTCAAAATATGCTACATTATGCAACGTACGTACAGAGTAGAGCACGTACTTGTACCAAACAAGTGAAGTGATTGATTTTCCTGAAATGCAGACAGTTCCTAAAAAAATATAGTACATACCTTATGCCAATCAAGCACTACTCTTGAATTTGCTAGCATGTGTGTTGATCATGTTCTGACAAGTCCAACCAAAACATAAGAATTAATGACTATGTCGACATGCATGTGAGTAAAGATCAAGACAGATACAGTACTTCAGATCAATGTGTCGATGATATAATTAATAGCGCCCTACTAGCAGTCTGGTTGCCAAAACTTTTTTTAAAAACATCACATCAATCATTGATCGGACGTCGGGAGAGATTTTCGGACACGAATAAAAAAACTAATTTCACGGATAGCATGTAAACAACGAGACGAATCTATTAAGTCTAATTAAGTCGTCATTAGCACATGTGAGTTACTATAGCGCTTATGGCTAATCATGACCTAATTAGGCTTAAAGGATTCATCTCGCGATTTCTATCCTAACTATATAATTATTTTTATTTTTATCTATAGTTAATGCTCTATTTATATGTCCAAAGATTTGATGTGATATTTTTAGGAAAAAAATTTTGAAACTAAACGGGCCTATATATACAACACTTATGGACAGTGAATATGCCCTTTGCTTTGTCTTCTTAAGCATTCTATATCATAAATTTGCTGCTGATTGAATGTGTGACGCTGTAGCTATAGTTGGGCAACGCCAACTCTCTGTGTTATTATATTTGGAAAAGGAGGCTTCGGGAAGTTCAAGTTTAGTTCTTTTAAGAGAAACAGTGATTTGAGTGAGAATTGAACAAATCTACGCCGCTCTGGACGTACACTGATCTCGTACACGGTTCCAGAAAATGTTGGTTGATGTTGTTTAGGAAGATACATTAATTTCGTTCAAAAAATCTTCCGTACACCGTACTCTTCTTTGAGATAAAAACAGCTCGGATTAATTACTTCCACTTTGTATAATTCATCAAAAAATTTAATATTAATGACACATATGCGATACGTACCCCACTAACACTACGTGTAAACATATGTGAGTGCAGTGAGGCATGCTACTCATGAGAGAAAAACTCGCATATCCAACCGTGTGCTTGTTATCTGCTCATATATATACACACTGATATAAAAGTAGAAAAAAATTAAAAATATACTGTTTGTCTAGAAATAGCCAGGTTAAACAAGAATTTGCAGAAATATACCGGTACCCCGGGAGTCGGAGCGGTGCCACAGACCACTAGCGCTTAATAAACAAGAGGGGGCCGTAAAAAGCGACGCCAAAACATGGGAGCGAGTCATAAAAATCGGTCACACGTGATAAAACGACGGGTCCGGGCAGTGATTTTCGGGGTTAAAACCTTAAACCATATTAGCAGGGAAGAAAACACGAAATAGACGCGCAAGACCCAGTGCCGCGGGTTGAAAATGCAGTGGCACGGGCCCCACGGTTCCCGAAGGGCATTTCCAGCTTGCGTGAGCGGGCGATTTGTACTGGTCATCAAAACCTGGCACAAATAAGAACATCGACAGTTAAAAAGCCTAATATATAGCAAAAACCTAATACAAATAAGAGTTACGAGAATTATTACCTAGGACAAATAAGGCCTTCTCCAATAGTGGGCATGTCATTGACTCATGTAGACCCTATATGTCATTGACTAACGGATATCATATCTCTAACTTTTAGGTCTGTAGGCTTTAATTTTAGTATAGTTTAGGGTTGTAGGGTGGAAGAACAATTTCGGTAGTTATTTTTGAATGTGTAAACAACAATCACCGTAAAGCCTGACGGTCTGATCATAAAAAAAAAGGCCTGATGCAGGCCCATGGCCCTACTATTCACCCCGGTCCAAACATGACACGACATGCTATGTCTGGACTCGAGCCTGTGCCGGGCTACCCCAATAGTTGGACAGTGCATGGGCCGCTATCTTGACAGGGTGGGCTGGCCCAGTAATACTTCATAATTAACGGATCCAAAACTTAGACTTTTTTCATAACTTGGGGCAAAACAAAATTATTCTATAGTAAATGAACATAAAATTGGCTTATCACATAGTTGTTGGACCTAAAATAAACTTATTCTATACTTCAGAGACCAAAAATAGACTTATTTATAAGTTTTAGCTTACAACACGGTGCGCAAGTTGCACCTTCAGAGAAGACAGCATGACCTACCGTATTGAGGGCCGTGCCTGGGCCACAAGCACATCCAGTGGACTCGCAAGGGACAACACGAACAGCTGGTCAAGCCATGCCAACCCAACAAGACCTGGGGTGTGCCTTTTTGCCATCTTTACCCCAAGGTTCTCATGGTTTGTCACAAACTATAGCAAATGTTTTCTATCTTTGGATATTGTACCCATGAATCTTTTATTCCATATTATTTAGCTAAAAATTAAATAAGCTAACCCTCATCAAACAAAATAGAAGCACCCAATATTCATTACACAAACTAGGGAATGCTTTTGTTGTTGGTAGGGATTTACAAACTTATTACACGTGCATATACGGTGTGTACGTTTAGCTATGCGTCATTATACACTAGTATAGTAACTAGCAAAATTCTAATTCTAAGAACTTAATTGTGACACCTCAAAAATCTAAATCATACAGGGGTGATACTAAACAACTTTACAGCATTGCCAAACAAGTAAAATTTGACAGCATCTCCCCTAAAATATGAACATTGCGGAAGCATAACAATAAAGATATGACATTATCAAGTAACTAACATTGTAATATCAACAAGGTAAGTCTAAGCATAAACAAAAACAACCAAGTCTTCACTACTTAAGTTTACATCCAACTTAACAATTTGATAAGCATCCATGTTTAATAAATGAATCAGCACAACCCTAAAGATTTATATGACGATGTGAAAGTGAGTGCTGCTATCCCCATCCCAAAAGCGTTCATCACAGCAAACACCTGAAAAGACTACGAGGGAGTGAGAATAAATCTCAGCAAGAAAATTGTTTTAACAGGCTATTTACTACAAGTTCATTAGACAAGAATTTTAATACATAAGTACTTCATCATATAACAAAACAAGCCAATTATTGATTTCCATGAGTCCATAAGCTTAACATACCGAAATATCCATAATCCATATAAATATAGAGCTCATAATCCATAATGCAAGGTGCATATGCAATGCAATGCCATGATAATCCTGCCTTCACATCCAACAAGATGTGAAGCTGCATCGTATTACGACGATATACGATATTGTACCGGTACGGTCGCAACCATAGGTATGCGACATAAATCCAAATGCAATGCAAATGTAATGCCAATGTAATGCGCTGCGAGATCACAATAGAAAAACATAATATGCCATAATCCTTGATACCATATAACCATGATAGTTTAGAATAATAAACACAAATTGAACATTTCAATTGATAATATTAGGCTCTAAAGTGTAGGTAGAAAAATAGCATGTCAAAACTGTAGCAAAACCATGGCTACATCCACTTGCCTCTTACGAAGAAGGAAGATGTGGTCAAGCACGATCAGGGGCAACACCACCTAAACACAAATATGAACTCAGGATACATATTCAAATAATATATATAACATACAAGAAACACGTTCCTAACGGCCCCAATCCAAAACATTAAGCACAAGAAGGACCTTGCTCTCGACCAAAGATAGCACTGTTGCTTCATAATTTCGTATCTTTAAAAGTATAAAGGCTATCAGTGCAAATAAATACACTCTGAAAATATACATAAAAATATCTACAACTTTCGTGTAGAAAACTAATTTTAATTATGTCATTTAGATAGCCTAATACACCGTACTGATTCAAAATCTGTCCAGAAATTCTGACAGTCCTTAGTAAAACAGTGATATCTCGAGTTTTACTCATCCGTTCAACATGTTCTATACCAATTCGGAAAGATAAGAATATTACCTACAACTCTCTTATAATACATTTTCTTATATAAAGCCATCTTGAAACCCTAATTCGCGAAATACTGAACGACTGTAAATCTGCCTGCGTGAGGGAAACCTAATCCGAATCAAAGACTCCAAATCTCCCTATCTAAACCCTAATTACCACGAATCTTCGACGGTGACGGTGGAGGAGGACGACGGGAAGACAAGTGCAGAGCGGCGGTGCTCCGGCGGACGGCGGCGTGACCAAATGCAGAGGCGGCAGAGGTGCAGGAGTGTGTCATCATCGTGGATATTTTGGGTGCTTTACGCAATTACGCACGTTTCCAAGAGCAAGTCGATCACTTGATTTTGATGGCAACTTGTGACCTTGTGTGGGAGAGGTTGCTGGGGTTTATATAGCAAACGAAGCAAGTGACACGCCACATGGAAACTAACATGCATATATCGTTGTTGTTAGTCACAACAGTCAATACAATCACTACTGGTACAACGAGCTTAATTCATTAGTGCCGTGTCGATCCTAATGTTTATCTTCCAGATATTTTTATAACCCAGATTTTATAACGAGTCGGTTATTAAGCATAGGGCGAGGTGGGAGCCGGAAGAGGGTCTATTAGTGTCAGATTTAGGTTAACCGGCACTGACATCCTAGCCAAAATGAGTCGTCATGTACTGTGGTGGTGAATTCATATTCATCCCTTTTTCACTGTTTATATAGTTGACTCAAAAGAAATGTATGTGGAATGTTATGATGTAGTCTCCACTAGCAAATTATCAACTTTTATGATGTCCAATAGTAAAGACATCTTTCAAGAGTCCTCTATATAAAGACCGTAAACTTTTGTCCTCCAACAAGTTGCCTATGATCTATATATGCATGAATATTACATTGTGTACAATAATATAGTCCCGTTTTGTGGTGTGATCAGTAGGAATTATGATACAAAATGAAAACTCGTACTGGTACAATTAGCAAAGTAACTTTGAAACAGATACGTACAATGAACAATTAATTTCGGAGAAGTTAGGTGAATTTTGTAAAAGTAGTTAGGCAAGTTTACCGAGTAGGATTGGTTTGAACATTAAGAATCATACTCACACTTTTAGTCCACGTATTTGTCCATGCAAGGAGAACCGAGATATTTTTGCAGATCTTTATTGTGTGTTTCCAGATTTTATTAACCTTTATGGAAACTGAGTTTCATCCCCTTCGTCGATATTTTAATTTTCCTGGAAATTACCATTTTTTATTTAATTTTCACTACTAATTACAGCCAAATTAAGCTGAGTTATCCCTTTCTTAAGATATTTATGTATTATTTATGAGCCGCAATTAATTATTCTTTCTATTTTCCACATTTTCATCTTTTTAGATGCTTACCATTTGACAAATCCCTACCTAATCATATTTGCAAGTCATATTCAGGGTAACGTATTGACTTTGGTTTTGGACACACTTACAAAGGCATTAAAAGAATAAGGATGCCATCTATATTGCTTGTCAGAACGAAGTTGGAGACTTTGGCTATGCAAGTTTTTGGGCGCTTTGGTTGGAGATTTAGTAAATAGAATTGAATAATGTTTGTTTCTTGCTAGTGTGCTTTGTTTTCTCTTTGTTGCTTAGTCGGTTATTGGCTTACTGCTTAAACCATTTAAAATTTTCTTTTGTGGAATTTTGAACATTATAATAATTTGTTGTAGCTTCTATAAAGTCAAAGACAGGTTATCCATCATCTTAAAAAAATGCTTACCATTTTGGTTTTAAAAAAATGACAGTATAGCTGGATTCCTACCTTATTATATAAGTCTTTAATTGTATTGCATGCCCATCATCACAGCCTCTCCAACATAGTATATTTCACCATATATTCCTCCTGACGAAAAATGTAAGCATTGTTTTACGACAAATTAAGGTTGCTTACTTTCATGCAGCTGGTTTTCGTCGATTGCATGTTTGGGTTGAAGAGTTAGACAGGGAGAATGAATGAGCCGTTAAGATGGGTAGTATTTTAATTAATAGTATTTGTAAAATTCATGGATAAATTTGGAACGCTAAAAATATATATTTATGTAAGGAGGGAGTACTATTTTTCTATCCCAATGCCGTCCAAAATATTCAATTTCTGAACTTTATGTGAGAAATCACTTCGCACCATTTCCATTAACAAATCTCTTTGATTTGTTACCACAGAAAGGAACAGGCAATAGATGCTAATCACAGATAAATAAACATCACGAGATTGCATGAATCCCAGACTCGTCTCTGTGGTTGGCATCCCCCACGAGCACGCTACTCGATCTCATGGTCAAATGGACAAAACCTTCCCAATTAGTCTGAAAAATTAACGGACACGTCACACATCTACGTAGCAAGTTAGCAAGGTACAGGCTCCTCTGGCCGTTTCAGGTTCCCATCACGTCCTACCATGATCACTTTTCCTTTTATGAAAGTACATCATTCAGTTGCTTCATTAACTTGCTTGATTTGTTCTACTACCTCTAGGGTTAGGCCATCTGTTATCATCGTTTTGTACACATGATTTATACTATAGTTGAGTAGGTCTTCAAGACGATCCAAAAGTTCATTCTGATTGCCTACTGATTCGGTGGAGTGACAGAATGAAGGTAAAGTGTGCACACATATAGATTATTTAATTTGGTGCTATTTTGGAGGTGATTTTCTTGGTGTCAATTACATGCTTATTTAGATGGGATGTGGTGTCACCACTCACCAAGCATTGAGGATTTTGTATGATGCGCATGGCTGATATATATGGCACGAGGAGATCGGCATACCGTGCGTGGTCTTTGTGAATCCGGGCAGACAAAGAAATCTGAGGCAGACTAGAAGGTACAACCCTACTAGATGGACAATTCCACGATTTCGTCACGACGATGGGGAAAGATATGTGTCCAAATACCGTTTGTCACTTGTGAGCAGTGGGGCCAGCTCTTAGGCTTGCTCGGCCAGTCGTCCAGGCTCTACCTTTGACGGTTTGACACATTCATGCATTAATTCTTGGATGGACGACAAGTCAAGCTCCAGGCCTGTTTCAACGTGATTAGGATAATGCTTCCCCGCTAGCTAAAAAATGTTTTAATTAATTAAAAAAATGTTGAAACATTGTCAAAGCAAGATTGAAATGTATATTTTGCTTTGACACAGAGAACATCGAGTTTCAATAGTTAAAACATCAAGAGATTCACAAGATAAAAAAAAACAATATGAAACACCATAATAATATTCGCTAAATGGTGAAACAATACATGTGTTAGCGGCCATGCATGCATGGTGGAGACAGCGGAGTGAATGGGTAAGGACAGCTGGACAGGAGGGAGAGAAAGCGAACGGGGAGGCAACAATACACATTTTTTGTTGTTTCATTGTGCTTCCGATCCTAGCAGAAGAATTATCGTACATTTATGCTAGACTAGATAGGTCAAAACCGTATAATATGAACGGTGAGAATGAACACACTTTCTGTCACCCCTAGAGGGACAACGTCGCTAGCTACTTCTACCACTATGGTTTGTTGTTGTAGTACAACAATCTTGTATGCAAATATATCTAAGGTATAAAATACATTTTGCCTATAATAAGCATCTCGCAGAAACCTCTAGTTCTATTTTTAAGAGGTGGTTTAGTTGATATTGGTTATATGCTTTATTTTCAAGGCATGTAATATTAGCAACCATTGCTGATATGCACCAGGTGGCCAGAAGACCATGTGGCGGTGACGGACGTAGGATTGAAAAATTAAGGGTACAAACTTTATCGATACATAGAAAAGTCAAAAGCTTTTTACCAAAGCAAATTAACATGACCAGTGTAGACAGTTGCAAAATATTAATAACAAACATGTAATCAAATATACCTATTTGGTTTGGAGATTTTTGGGGTTATTTTGCAATTCTAGAGAATCAACTATACCCACATAAATTCTAGGGTGTTTAAGAAATACTTTTTGGGTACATCCCTCACTTTGCTTTTTGCATAACTTTGTGTTTGACATATAGGTTCCATCATTAATGGGCCCATATGTCAGTCCTCATATCAGAGAGTTGAGTCGGATCGAAGGTGGAGAGTAGAAGATCCTAGAGAACATTATTTGTCAACAGCAAAGTTAGCTCCGTGGCTGCTCTGGCTCTTCGGTTCATACACCGTCGCTAATTCGTTAAACGGATGTAAAATATGGACGGCAATTGGAAAAAAGGCCATTTTTATCTCTCAGATGACAGCATTGCTGGCTCTACCACTGTGGTTTGACATTCTGAGTATGACAGACTCCTGTGCAAATCAGCTAACTAGGGTATACAAACAATTTTGCCCACAATATACCTGAATCATCAGGAGAAAATCTCAGATAATGGCGACGCTTGAAACACTGAAATTGACATCACATTGCATCATTAATTTTCAAGCAACCTTTCAATTCCCGTTCAAACACTCAAATACCATCCTGTTCAAGTGCAAATTAATATCTTAGACACATCAAGTCAGTCCATTTAACAGAGCTCCCTCAGGCCCTGTATTATAACACGCACATAACAGCAAGAAACAAGAACAAGATCGTAGTTACTCCTACACTGATGTAACAACTGCAGGAGAATTTTTTTCTTTCAAAAAATCAACCTACTGACACGTTTGTTCAGTCCGATTCAATTTGACTGCATGTTTCCTCCCAATTCAGATTTCAGAAATTCAGATGGTGATGCCCTGCATCATGCACTTGAACTCGCCGAAATCGACGCGGCCGTCGCTGTTGCGATCGACGTTGAGGATCATCTCCCTCACTGTTGCCAGGCTTCCGGCCTCTGGGAGCCCAAGCTTCTTGAGAACTTCCTGCAGCTCTGACGCCGAGATGAACCCATCACCATCGACGTCGAACACCTTGAATGCTTCCCTCATCTCCTCCTCGTCGTCGCCGGAATCGACGCCGGAATCGGCGATGTCGGCGCCGGCGAGGGAGCCGAAGAGGGCGTCGCCGAGGGCGCGGTGGAGGGCGTCGAAGTCCTCGAAGCGGAGGCCGTTTGCGCCGTCGGGCACGTAGGCGGCGACGGTGGCGGCGAGGCCGTCGCGGTTGGCGACGAGGCCGAGCGCGTCGAGCGCCTGGGCGAGCTCGTCGACGGTGATCTCGCCGTCGCCGTTGCGGTCGAAGAGGTCGAACACGCGGCGGAGGCGGACGGCGTTCAGGCTCCCGTTACGGAGACGGAATGACGCCGACGCCGTCGCCGACTTCTTCAGAGATGGCTTCACCGCCGCCGCCGCCAAGCTCTGCTGATCGCCAGCCTCCATCGCCGTGAAATCGATCGACCTCTGATCCGATCAAAAAAAAAATCGTTTTTTCCTAGCGAACAATTCTCTCTCTTTGTTGTCCAAGAAAACGGAAGCTTTCGTGGCTATAGATAGATAGCTAGGACGAGTTCATGGTCGCGATCGATGCCATCTTTGGGCGACGGGACGAGCGCGTCCGGGGGAAGCGGGCAAAGAAGAGAAATAATTTACTAATCACAGAGAAAAATTTTGGCAAAATTTCTAGGGTTAATTGGATCTATGCCACTGCAAATTTGCCGTATTAGAAAAATACCGCTACTATTTACGAAATCGGATGAGTGCCACCTAATTTTGTAATATTGGAACCGTGCCATCGCAGTAACGTTTTCTGTTAAACGGGCTACGTACCGGCATCATTTTCCCGTCCTCTTGCACATCGCCAAGCCGCCTCGTCCTGGAGAATCAATGGGGATGATAACATCGTCGGGAACGAGCCTGACGCGCACGGCGGTTGATCCGATGCTGCTCTATAGTCAGTGAGACGAGGTGGATGCATGGCTATCTTCTTCCCGGTGAGTAGCAGAGAGGAGCGTCGTTGACCCCTTCTTCGTCGCGATGAGCTCGATCCTTCCGTTCAACAACAGCGGCGGTGAGGGAGGAGGAGGAGGTGAGGAGACAAAGAGGTCGTCGACCAATTGCGGCAGTCAGTAGAGCTTGATCTGGTGGTGGCGAAACTCGGGGGCGACCAAGCCGGTGGCGATAGAGCTTGAGGGCTCAAGATTTGCCCATGGCGATGCCGGATCGATTTTCCCCTTGTTCGGTCGTGCATCTCGTCGGTTCGTCGTAATCGCTGAGCTCATGTGCTGATGTGCATCGACGGCAATGCTGTTGGGGATGCCGTCGTGCGTTTCACCATCGGACAGTCAATCAGTCATCCCGTTGCCACTAGGCAAGAGCGTCTTGCCCAAGAAATTTGCATATTTGCCATCTTCATCAGGTAGCTTCGCACAAATGCCTTCAAGATTGGTTTCGCAAAATTGCCACTCTGAACATAGACACCTTGATTAACATGTAATTTTCACTTTTCTTATTTATTTTAATTTGTTTTCCCCTTAATCATGATAGGAAGTGACACTTATGCCCCTACCCAAATCCCTATTTCTAGTTTTAAATGAATAGATTGATCCCTTTCTACGGGCATCAGTTGGGCAAAAGTGTTATTTTCTATGATGATTAAGAGAAAAAACAAATTAAAATAAATAAGAAAAGTGGAAATGGTAGTTTAATCAAGGTGTCTATCTTCAAAGTGGCAATTCTACGAAACCAAGATTGGGTAAGCAGCTGGTGATTATTTTTTGTTTAGATCGAGGAGAACGAGGCCACTGGATCCGTCGTTGTCGCCGATCTGGCTGCCATTTGTCAACTCATGGCCTCGAGGCTCGAGTTGGTGGAGTGGTGAAATATAGGGAGGATGACCGGAAAAAAGGGGACCTCCCGAGGATGGAGGTGGAGAACGGAAAAATGACGCTGGTAGCATGTTTAATAGAAAACGTCACTGCGATAGCACAGTTCTAATTTTACGCTGGCACGCAACGTCAATTTCATGAATAGTAGTGATATTTTTTTATCTGCAGTGGCATAGATCCAATTAACCCAAATTTCTTTGGATCGTGACAGGGGTGATGTATTGATGTATAGATGGAATTAATATTGCCGGGAGGAGGAGGAATTATAGATAGTACTTCATCCGCTTTGAAATTATTGATAGACATTGGTGCTATTTAGGTTTGTACTTTGACTGTTTGTCATCTATACATATATATATATTAAAATATGATATGCTACTAAAGTGCGTGTAATTTTATTCATCAATTTAATAATTTAAAATTAATTTGTAGTTAATGTGAAATGGAGAATTTTAAGTGACAGTTATTCGAGACGGAGGAGGAATAAAAAAATAGGATATATATGCAGTTACATGCGTGGCACTATATATAGCAGGGCAGCACGACTACGTGCTCACAGACGAGCTGTTGTGTTAATAATCCACTGCTAAACTGAACATTTTTTTGATTTATTTTAGCCTTTTCTGCTGTGAAAATCCTACAGAGGATGTAAATGTTGGGAACCCTTGCTATCGACTGTAGTCCCAGAAGTCCTCCAATAATCAAATATAAAAGTGGAGAATCCATATAAAATTTGCCCATCTCGGAAGACTAAACATATATAAAATTTGCCTCCCTTCTTTGTTGTTATGAATTCTTGCAAGTCTTGATACCAATGATTCCTATGGTATAGGAATCTGTATCTGATTTGTCAACACACAACATTGTGTGCGAGACAAAATGTATACACAAATGTGCTAAGATTGTTAGGGTATTCTACTTTGTTAGGGTATTCTATTTCATGAATTACCTGGCAACAAAATTAGTATATGGTCATAAATGTAGTATACTATATAGCTGCCTTACTGATTTATATGTACGTACGTATCCCTGAAAAAATAGGTTCATAAGTACATAGCAAAATCTTCAATTCATCTGTTGATCCTTGACATTGTCTCTTCTCTTGTTATATATATTGATTGTCATCATGACTTGATGCCTTGTTTTGGTCATTATCGATGCATGGGAGGGAGATGACACAAGTGAAAAAGCCCTCATCAGTCACATGTCTAAACCCCCATTTGTAATTGGTATCGATCCATTGCATCAAGTGAGTATAAATCTGCCTAGGTGACATCGAGGGAGATGCCTAACGTTGTACTTTATGTCATCCAATTATATTTACAAAAGGTACAAAGCAAGCAGCACGCTGCTAGCGAAGTCCGAATGGGAGACACTAGGAAACTAAATCAAAGGCCAAACAAATATGACTGAGGTGCGATTGTGCATTGAGTTCGACCAAGTATAAGTTCTGGCTATTTCAGTTGGACTTTTCTAGATAATGCACGTGCGATGTCCTCTTTGGCGACGAGATGAGTGTCCATGGGACGCCGGAACACAGCTCGCAGGTGAAGCTGATGCTGTGCATGGAGTCAAAGTTCAACTCTCCGACCCCTTTTTGTTTAACAATGTTATTCAACTGTGCGGACCTCCTCTGCCGTGTTTTGATAAAAAGAAAACAACGTAATTATGCTATGGTTGTACTAATTAGATCATAACATATATATAATTTATGTGCAAATTATGTATAAGTTATATAAAAGTACCATAAGTTTTTTAATGCATCTTAATTAATACTTCCTAGCTCTGTTCTCTTAAAATTTGTTTACTAGTAGGATACCTCTCACCCTTCATGATCGGTAACCCAAATCAGTCATGAGTATGGGGTTCCGTGACGGAGAAAGGATGACTGTTGTTAAAAAGACATATGTCATGGTCGAATGAACCGTTACCGATTGCAAATATCGGTCACGGCTCCAAACATAGAACTGTGACAGATAACCCCACTCCTAGATCGGAATTCGCAAACGCATACCGTGACGGATAGACATATGTACCGGTTTGGGATCCCTGACATCGTTTTGGACATTAAAATGGCCTCCAACATATATGTTTTATAGTTTATTTTTAAAACTACGTGTTTCAACAGGTCTATTTAAAAGTATAATCATGAAAAAGTGTATGTCAAATCTAACGATATCATTTTCTCGTGCCAACTAATAAAACTTTTTTATTAATCAACCATTTAAGATTTTGATGTTTGACCATACGTATTTTGAAACAAGAACTATTTAGAAAGTATACTTGTTACACAACAACTATACCAGTTACACTTGAAGATTATTGCCTAAAAATCCATCGTGCAATCTTTGTGTCCCACTTTATATATCTCATGACTTTATCATTTAGAAAATTCCACAATGAAATAGTCGGAGAATTAGATAATCCCTCGTCAAGTTCCTTTGGTATGAAATTTCTTGGTGATGTTTTATTCGAAAGATCGATAGTAGGAAGGTTACATATGACATGTAGAAATGACTATAATGAATCTGACATGCTCATCTTCTCATGTATGTTTCACGCTTCGTTTTGATCATGCCTTCTTACTTATTGTTAATATCCCTGTGCAACCTTTGTCTTCATTTTTGCAGCTGGTGGTAACTATGCACATGTATTGGTCACACCAACTCTTTTTGTCCCTCAACATCTCATTTCTTAGACATCGTTTAAAGGCATTGATTCCAACATGCCTCCTCTCCCCAACAAACCTCACCACATGAACATCAATGTAACCTAGAAGATGTATCTCATAGGTAGTTGCACCATAGAAAGCTAGGGGGCCGGATGCTTTTTATTTGAAGTTGAGGTTAGACTCAGGCGTGTATTTCACCGGCCACATGCAAAAAATATTGGAGGTGTCTTAATTCACATTGTACCAAAATTAACAAGCCACACATTGTGTACAGGACCATATGTGTACACAAATGTCATCTATTTATTTGAAGTTAATGCACGTGTGATGTCATCTCTGGTGATGATGAGACGAACGCGTTTCCGCACTGATGCTGTGTGCGTTTCCGCACTGATGCTGTGTGCAGAGCCGGAGTTTGATTCTCCCATCCACTTTTGAATAACGCTTTCATCATTTTGCTCACTAAATTTCATAGTGAAATAATGGACAAAATTGTTACACGGTACCTCGACTGATGTATGTTCTTAGCCTTTGAATATAATTGTTGTGTTAATGCACTCTTCTTACACTTAATCTAATTTTTATCTCTGCATTTTCATATCCTTGTGAAAATCATATAGACGATCGAAACAATTAAAGTCTGTAGACTTGTTTTATCTCTGAACATGCCATTGAAAATTGTTCTGTACAGAGCAGAGTAGCCAGAGTTTCAATTAATCCCTCATCAGGCTCCTTTGGTATAAAAATTTATAAATGAATTCTCATTTAAATTACCAATAACTAGAAACAAGGCTAACAAGAGTAACATGTATCTATCATCGTACATGTGCCATGAAGAAGCTGATCCGGCCGCCTCGGCCCACCTGGGCACGAACGTAACACATACCAGCACCTTTTATCTACTTATAAAAAGTTACAAGCGGTGAGGTCTTTTTTTTTGGGGGGGGGGAGGGGGGGGATTGCTCTAAGATGGAAGGGGAGACACTAGGAAACCAAATCAAAGGAGTTTAATTCATTGTTGGCATCTGTACATCTTCTTCGTATTTATCTTTTCGAGATTTTTTACGGTGTGTGCGAGGTACTCAAAAGTATTCACATGTGATGTACTATGAACCGTTGATCGTGGGAGGGGTAGACACGGAAAGAAATTACGGAAAGAAATTATTGTAACCTGATGGCAGTGGAGTAGATATGGAGTAAATTATGGATATTTCGAACTTAATAGATTACAGGAGGTTCCGTTGATTCATACGAGAGGTAGCGATCTGTATACTGCCCCAAACCGTGTAAACGAGATTAGGAAAGAGTAATTTACGCCATGAAACACGCGATGGAGATCTCCAGCGTTGCATCCTCCTCTTTTCAACCACCACGGTGATCCCTTCAACCCCTTCACTGTGGAATATTCAAGATCGGTTTGCTTTTCCATTTAATTTGGTTTTAGGATTTGAATCGGTGTGGCATAAGACGCAGAAGGGAAGCAACACATTTGAATCGCAGTGATAATGTCATATACACGTTATCGATTCTTTATTTATATGGTTCATCAATTTATTTTATTGATGCGGGTAACATAGTAAATCAAGATCTAATTTCTTCTTCTCTATTTATTTCTAGGATAATAGCAATGTGAAGTGTTCTTATGTTTGAGGTTTTTGATCACTAGAGAGCCAAGATCCGGTTTAACCCAGATACGGAGTAACGAAGATTACAAAATATAAATCTTGAGAAACAAATAATAATGATTGCTAAATATAAATCTTCAAGAACAAAGTAACCGAGATAATTAAACAGTACAATAACTATTGCTCGATTGGTACCTGCTAATATTTTAGACAATTAAACCATTTTCTCTCTCGTAACAAAATTATCAATTTACCCCTACTACCTAAGTACCTATATTAGCACATAAGTACCTTTTAGGTGGTACCTATCGTTATGGAGCATTATATCTTTACTATTTTTAGAATGCACACACCGTAAAAGATCTTTTATCTTTTCTGGTTTCTTGAGGAAAGCCAGACAAAATGATTAATATAAATTAAGCAGTACGGCATAAGCTAGCTATAGAAAACATGTTCATTTGTAGGAGCGCGCGTGGGCAATCATGGATCTCACTTGGAATATTAATCATTCATGTGCATGACAATCGTTCCTTCTGGATCCGAACCCTTGGATTCTGATTTCGTGAACTAATTTATACTAGTATAAATATATGAAACATTGGTTTTCTCAAGGTCACCTTCTAGTAAATGAACTTCAATAATCACCAAAAATGGCAGATTCATGGGTTCGTGAATATCATATATTACTATAATATCATTCATGATTCATGCATGATTTCTGTCAAAAAGAAAACGTACAAAGAGCGTGATTTGTATATGCAAATATATACACATATCGACAACCTTCACTAGTAAATAGTTTCTCTGCATGCTAGATTGGTGATAAATGATACTCCTACTCAAAACTTCTTGTTCCTGTAGATGCATTACAGCTATATATAACTATTAACTAGGGATAGTGGTGGCTTGCAGCACCAGGTCATGGAGATCGATATGGGGTACAAAATTTGCAATTGAAGTCGGTTAGAAAATTCACAAAACTGTTATGTACCTTGTGACCAGTATTATCTATGAGAAAGGGAGGCATTGGAAACTCATGACTAAGTTTTTATAGTAGGCTCTTAGGGATAAAATGTCAGAGATGCCCATTGTTGTTGTTTGATCCCCGGGAACAATGCGGTGAACGGGTACCTTTAGATGTTGTCTTCAGAGCTCGAAGGCATATCTGTTACAGTTTCAATGTAGCAGCAGATCTACCCTGGATTCACCGAACATCCAAACTCTTTCATCCTAGTAGAATGAATCGGTCAAGTGGTCAATTACACAAGCCTTCTTTTTTGGTGTTGGGTGAAGAAGTTTCATACCCTGACTTGGAGCGTTTCTTTCATTGTTTCGGTCATTGAATCGGTGCTATAAGAAATGAACATTTCTACCGTCAGTTGGTTGGATTAGTGTTGTACCACACTGCAAAATTTAACACTGAAATATTACAAAGTTTTAAAATACGTTAATATATTAGTGTTCTAGCTTCACGCCGCGGGGCGGCTCATACCCTGTCTTGTCGGGGGCCTGTCCCTATACCTGCTCCTGTCGTCTCGTCGTGAGGGTTGGTGGAGAGAAAACGGGCGATGAGGCAGTCATGTGGCTGACGTGGAGAGTGGTCAACCTACCTACCCGGTGGGGCCTACTGGTCAGCGGCCCTTCGACTGGGCTAGGGGCGACGCGGCGTCCTAGTTTTCGTCTTCTCTCTCCTACGCGGCCGTCCAACGCATTAAATACGATGGTGACCGGCTGGGGAGAGGGGCGTGGGTTGCCTGACCACGCGGTCAGTTCGCGGTCATCGATGAAGACTTCCTTGCTCTCTCTGGGTTAGGCAAAAGGTGATGACGATTACTGACGGACGCGCCTCACATCGCATTAAATGCAATGGAGCAACGCCTGGCTACTGCTTTTACATTGGATGGGGTAGTTGGGGGTTAAAATGCCCCTCTCGTGGGAGAGATGCGGGTTGATGTGGTGCTGGGGTTCGGGTGCTCCCGAACCTCTCCTCCTTGGGGAACGATGGCCTCCGGGCAGCCCCCGAGCCGAACCTTCTCAGGGTGGCCACGTGGCCACCCGTGGCCTGGACCCCACTGGGCAATCCAAAGTATTTCCCTGTTATATATTGGCTACATAAATGTGTTTTCCCGTTCATGCATCGTATCCTCGGTGTACCCCCGGACACATATCACCAACATAAATAGTGTCATTTTGCACAATAATATGGCCTCCAACTTATTTTATTCTTACTTTTTAATACTACATGTTTTACAACACTATTAAAAGTATAATCATGAGAAAATATTTTTCATGATAAATCTAACGATATCATTTCTCATGACAACTACTATTTTTTTTATTAATGAACAGTTAATGATTTTGAGGTTTGACTCCGTATTTTAAAATGACAACTATTTAAGAAGAAAGTACTTAACTTGTTATACTAAAATTACAGTACAATAACCGTCTAGTTAATGTATAATAATTACACTACAACTACTCCCTCCATTCCAAAAAAAATACATTTCTAGTTTTTTGCAATCCGGTCGGCTCTAGAGCCTTGCCGCCTGCAAAACTAAAGGGGTGGGGGCGCCTGAAAAACCGATCCTGGCCTAGTGTTCGTGAATACCATTTTATGATTCATGCATGATTTCTGTCAAAAAGGAAACCGTACAAAGAACGTGATTTGTATATGCAGATTTATACACATATCGACGACCTTCGCCAATAAATAGTTTCTCTGCATCCGCTTGGTGATAAATGATACTCCTACTCAAAACCTTCTTGTTCGTGTAGATGCATTACAGCTATATATAACTAGGGATAGTGGTGGCTTGCATCATTGATCATAGAGATCAATATGGGGTACCAAATTTGCAACTAAAGTCGGTTAGAAAATTCACAAAACTGTTATGTACCTTGTGACCAGTTTTATCTATGAGAAATGGAGGCATTGGAAACTCATGATTAAGTTTCTATAGTAGGCACTTAGGGTAAAAATGCCAGAGATGCCCATTGTCGTGGTATGATCCCCGGGAACAATCCGGTGAATGGGTACCTTTAGATGTTGTCTTCGGAGCTCGAAGGCATATGAGTTTCAGTTTCAATGTAGGAGCGGATCGAACCTTGATTCACCGAACATTCAACTCTTCCATCCTAGTAGAATGAATCGCTCAAGCGGTCAAGGACACAAGCCTTCTTTTTTGGTGTTGGGTGAAGAAAGTTTCATGCCCTAACTGGGAGCGTTTCTTTCATTGTTTCGGTCATTGAATCAGTGCTATAAGAAAAGAACATTTCTATCGACAGTTGGTTGGATTAGTGTTGTACCACACTGCAAAATTTAACACTGAAATATTACAATTAAAATACGTTTATATATATACTAGATGGACATAGATATTGTACAGATAAAATTTTAAAATATGATATATCGTTATATATATATCTAAAGATTGAATTTAGAAATATAATATACTATTAGATGAATATAAAATGGATAGAAATTTATGCTCCCTAATGTTATGGATAAATATAGTTGTTGTACATCATTCATTGTAGAAGACTTTTATTATATACTGTTATAAAAACAGCAGACTAGTGGTTCTTCACATGATAGAGACGAGGGCGGCCCTTCATCTGCCTAGGCACGGTTGTCACATTGATGAAGGCCATATATATATGTACGTATGTATTCCTGAAAAAACAGGTTTATACGTACGTGGCAAAAGCTTCGATTCATCTGTCGATCCTCCCCTGTCGTCTCTTCTCTGTTATATAATGATTGTCATCACGACTTGATTCATTGTTTTGGTCAGCATCGTTGCATGCCTGGGAGGGAGATGAACTACGTATCAGGTGCAAACCAGTCTTTTCGTGAAAACCCGTGTAAACCACGGCTAAATAATCGTCTAAATTCATCAAAAAAATCACACATGTAGATGGTACGATGATACACAACCTTGTAAAATATCTTGTCCAAACTCAACTTGTTTTGTGAGATATAAAAATAACAAATTTCGAGCCATAAAGCTGCCCATATAATTTGTTAGAAATTTGTTATTTTTATATCTCACAAATGAAGTCGAGTTTGGCCCAGATATTTTATAAGGTTATGTGTCATTATATCATCTATATTTGTGATTTTTTTGTTGAATTTAGACAATTTTTTTTCCGTGGTTTGCACGGGTTTTCATGAAGTTATGGTTTCCACAGGATATGTTCCCTACTTTTTATGCCATCCGTTAGTTATATTTACAAAAGTTACAAGCAGAACGCTTCTAGCAAAGTTCGAATGGGAGACACTTTGAAACCAAATCAAAGGCCAAACAAATATGACTGAGGTGCGGTTGTGCATTGAGTTCGACAAACAATAAGATCTGGCTATGTCAGTTGGACCTTTCTAGATATTGCACGTGCGATGTCATCTTTGGCGAAGAGATGAACGTCCATAAGACGCGGGCACGCAGCTCGCAGGTGAAGCTGATGCTGTGTTTGGAGTCAAAATTCAACTCCCCGGTCCGCCCCGCTGCGCGCATTCATCCTGTCCTGGGTCGTCGCCCCGCGTTCTGTCTCCGCAGCCGACACCGTCTGTCAGACTTGTAGCCCCGACACATCATCGTCAGTCGTACGTCTCTCTGGCCTCAGCTACAAAGAGGAGAAGATAATGTTACCCAGTGGTATTTTGGTCTTTTTAAAGTTAAAAAATAGGATCAAATCTATAGTTATAGTTAGACATCAAATTAGATTTAGTAATTCAACTGTCCCTTTTGTTTAAGAATGTTATTGAATTGTGTGGACCTCCTCTGCGTGTTTTGATTAAAAAAAGTTTACTAATTACACTATGACTGTACTAATTAGATCATAACTTATATATATATATAACTTATGTGCAAATTTTGTATAAGTTATATAGAATTACCACACGTTTTTTAGTGCATCTTAATACTTCCTCTGTTCTCCTAAATAGAGTTGTTTTGGACATTAATATGGCCTCCAACTTATATGTTTTATAGTTACTTTTTAAAATTAATTATGTGTTTTATAAGACTATTAAAAGTATAATCATGAGAAAATGCTTTTCATGACAATTCTAACGATATCATTTTCTCATACCAACTACTAATTTTTTTATTAATGAACAATTTAATATTTTGATGTTTAACTACACGTATTTTAAAATGACAACTATTTGTGTAAAAATCTGTTGGACGATTTTTACATATACTTTTTTTTGAAGGTCTTACTTCTCATTAAAATCAACCGGCCTCAGCCTCAACCAGGAAGAGGTCCTCTACACACGGAGGAGTTAAATGCCACACCTCCGTTCGGTGTACACTGGACACTTGTTTAGCTAACACATGAGCTACTTTATTACAAGTTCGGGGAATATAAGCAAAGATAAAATCTAGTAGGCCAAGCCCCAACAAATGAATCTCATTCAGCCAATGATCAATAACTGAACGCTGCACATCTCTCTCCTTCCACAGATTGATCAGTTCCTGGCAATCCGTTTCCAAATGAACCTTACGAGCACCAGACTGAATAGCAAATTTCAGACCTTCACAGCAGGCCTGAGCTTCGACAGATAAAACATCCAGGCAGCGTTCAAACCAGCAAGCCCTGGCCGCACTGAACCTACCATGATCATCCCGTATGACACACGCCGCAGCTCCATTGCTTGTATTACTCGCAAAAGCTGCATCAGTGTTTACCTTGACCCATCCCGGATCAGGTTTGAGCCAGCTTTGTGCCGTCCGTACTTGCCCAGTTGATTTCATTTCCATACTCAACTGCCAGAGATCACAGGTTACATCTCTCGCCCAACACATTGCCTGGTGAAGACTCATACCCTGCTTCTCATGGCGCTTGTTGTTCCTCATTGTCCAGAGAGCCCACATGCCACACATGATCAGAGAGGTCTCTCTTTCCGAACACAAACCGAGTGCAAGATCAGCAGCCCAAGTTTGCGGATTCAGGTTTGGGATTTTTATACCATTATCGATTCTGACTCTGTGCCAAAAATCTCTAGCCACTGAACATCCTAACAAAACATGGTAGACAGTTTCTTCTGGATTCCCACAATCGACACAATGACCAATTGGCTCAATGTGTCTCTTAAACAGATTATACCTTGCCGGCAAAAAATTGTGGATTACCCTCCACCAAAAAACTCTTACCTTTGGTGGGACGACCACTCTCCACAAAGCTTTCCACACTCCATCACTGGATTTACTCGGAGCTTGATAAAACGCATTCAGTCGGGACTTCTTATACATAAGATTATATGCAGATTTGACTGAGTATAAGCCTGATCGTTCTGGCTCCCATGCCCAAAAATCACTATCACTCCGTTGCAAGGGTTGGCGCAGGATTGCTTCAGCATCAATGGGAAGAAAAATCTGCATAATATGATCCTCATCCCAGCGACCATCTTCCTTCAATAGATCAGCCACTCAGACAACCCCATGACCATCAGCTGGTGTTATCGGCCTCCCATCAAAATGGTTTGTGATCCATCTGTCATCCCAAATATTAGTTGTTTCACCATCTGACACCCTTCTCATTAAGCCACACTGAAGAGCCTCTCTTCCAGCCAAAATCGCTCTCCAAGTACTGCTCGCATGCCTGCGTCGAGATACTTGCATGAAGTCAGTGTCGTGATAATACCGGCCTTTCAGGACCCTTGCACATAGAGACTCTGGTCGCACAATCAGCCTCCAACCTTGCTTCCCAAGCATAGCAAGATTAAAGCACAGAAGGTCGCGAAAACCCATCCCCCCCAACAGTTTGGGTTGAGTCAATCCCTCCCACGCCATCCAGTGCATACGTCTATTGTCCGCTGAACTTCCCCACCAGTAATTAGACATAGCCGTCCTCATTTTATTGCAAATTTTCTTTGGAAGAAGAAAGCAACTCATGGAATAAGTTGGAATTGCTTGTGCAACCGATTTCAGTAGCACTTCACTCCTGCACAACTAGCTTCCCGCCCGCACCAACCATCAATTCTATTTCGAATCTGTACTGGAAGAAACTCAAATAAATCTCCCAGGCTTCTACCCGATTCAGTTGGTAATCCCAGATATTTCTCTGCAAGAGCTTCCTTATTAATATCCAGCCTTTGGCACACCTCTGCTTTCATAATTTCAGTGCAGTTCTTGCTGAAAAAAACAGCTGATTTCTCTTTATTCACAAGCTGACCAGATCCCTTGTGATATCTATCAAGTACCTCCATCAACCTATTAGCCCCTTCTTGCGATGCATCTGAGAAAACAAAGCAATCATCTGCAAAAAGTAAGTGCGAGATCCAGGGAGAGTGAACACCTACTCTGACACCCCTAGACAAATGCATGGGACCAATGAATCTTAGGAGGCATGATAATCCTTCCGAACACAGCAAAAATAGATAAGGTGATATCGGATCACCTTGTCTTATCCCCCTAGTTGGTCTGAAACTTCGAGTAAGCTCCCCATTAATCCTGATAGAAAGAGAGACCGAATTGACACACTTCATAACCAGTCTCACAAACTCATGTGGAAACCCGAGCTTCAGCATGATTCCCTCAAGATAGACCCATTCAACACGGTCATAAGCCTTCGCCATATCTAGTTTCACTGCGCACGCTCCGGATTTCCTTTCTTCCTCTTTAGATACTGAACACACTCATATGCAATGAGCACATTGTCCGTTATTAAACGTCCAGGCACAAAGGCACTTTGCTCCTCGGACACAATATCATCCAGCACCTCCCTCAATCTAAGCGCCAAAACCTTCGAGCAAATTTTGTATATTACGTTGCACAAGGATTTTGGTCTATACTCTTTCATAGCCTGGGGATGCCTGGTCTTTGGAATTAACACAATAGTTGTGTGATTCATTGTCTGCGGTAGACTTCCACCATTCAAGAAATTGAGTACTGCCGCTGTAATATCCGCACCAACCACATCCCAGTGTAAACTGGTAGAAACCAGCTGTGAATCCGTCCGGACCTGGTGCTCTACTCGCACCCATCATATGGAGAGCACGATCTACCTCATAAAACGCAATTGCCTCCGCCGCTATGTTCTCCTGTCCCACAGCAAGGGAGCCATCATCCCGCCAAAGAGACACAATTGCATTTCTTTTAGTTCGTGCTCGAGACTTGGCCTGAAAAAGTGCCGTGTTCCGATCACCATCCCGTAACCACTCAATTCGTGATCTCTGTTTTTCCATCACCTCTTCTCTTGATTTTTACATATACCTGCGCTTTATATATCCCATTACTTGCATCGTTTAAAAATTCTCACAACAAAAAGCAGCCAGAGAATCAATTAACCCCTCGTCATGTTCCTTTGATATGAAATGTCTCATTGATTTTTTATTCGAAAGATCGACAGAACTACAATGAGGTATAGACAACGAAGCTAACATGTTTAATCATACATGCGCCACGCTATATATCACTGGGCATGCTTGTCGATCTTCATATATGCAACAGTGAGCGATATTGCACATATATTGGTCACTCTAATTTGTTATTGTCTTCCATGTCTCATCTCTTAGACATTGTTTATAGGCATTGATTCCAAGATGCCTCCTCTCCCCAACAAACCTCACCACATGAGCGTCAATGTAAGCTAGAAGATGTAACTGATAAGTAGAGATCTTTCTGCACCATGCATAGCTAGGAGTCACAGTAGTAGTGACTCAACATTTCACTAGTCACATGCAAATATTACATGCGTCGTATTTCACATTATGGCCAAATTAATGAACCACACATTGTGTGACCATACATAATGACAAATGTCATTAGTTTATTAGGATTTTCTATGCCACGAATTGCCTGTCAAAGACAATTGTATACAAATTATGTTGGAGGCTAGGACCCTGTATTTGGTGGACAATTACCATGAATTAATAATTTTGTTACATAAATACAGTAAGCTTTATAATTAGCTGACTGATATATACGTACGTAACCAAGCTTTGATCGATCATAGTCGTCCTATCTTCTTTTCTTATATATCAATGGGAGGGAAATGAACTAGGTAGTTTTGTACTTGGTGCAAGCGGTTAGTTATATAGTTGGAAAAGTTTCAAGCATCGTGGTGCTCACCTAGTTTGAATGGGAGACACTAGGAAACAAAATCAAAGACGAAAGGCAGGTGACTGAGGTTCGATGAGTGAAGACGGACGAAGACACCGCCCTTGCCATTTCAGTTGGACTTTTCTAGTTAATGCACTCATGGTTTCATCCTGGGCGACCAGGATAGCTAGTGCGTGAGCTCGCGAGCAGCTATTATTGCATTGGGCCAACCGGTCTAATTTTGGTGTTCCAATGATGCACTACCGGAGAAATCATCTTTAGTCCTGATTTACAACCTTAACAAACTGGGGCTACACATTCGGGACTAGAGATCACTGTCTTGTCCCAGATAAAATAACTGGGACTAAAGATCGCTATCGTACACACATATGTTAACTGTTGTGTTAATACACTCTTGCTAAACTGAGCTTTTTTTATTTGACTTTTCATGTCCATGAAAATCCTACAAATGATAGAAAAAAGTTAGGTACCCCAAAAAAAAAGAAAAAATTAGGTAGTTAAGTTTTATAATTCCCCTTGTGCTATGTCATTTAGAAATATGTTCTCAACAGAGCAGTCAGAGTTTCAACTGATAACTCGTCAAGTTAATTCCTTTTGTACGAAATCTCTATGTGTGATCCTTCTCCAAATTAAAGATAAATACTAGAAATGTTACATATATATGACATGTAGAACTAAAATGAGACGACGATAAAACGCCAAGTTATGTTTTGATGTCTTATTCATCTATAACTATGCGGCTGTGCAACATTGTCTTCATATATGTAGCCATTATTGCTTATGGGCATTAATCCCAGATGCTTCCTCCTCTGAAACAAGCCTTACCACATGAACGTCAACGTAAGCAAGGAGATGTACCTCATAGATTTGTGCAACTCTTAGTCCACAATGTTGGTGTTTACTACTACATGCCAGCTGAGTTGATATTGTATAGTTGCCCCTCACATGGTTCTAACTGATTATAGGTGTCATTTTTTAAACCGGCACCTATAATCAATTTATTGGTGCCGATTTTGTTAAAAAAATCTGTCATCAATCTAACCAGCTTGAGAGGATAGGTGTTGGCTCACTAAAAAACCGACACTTTTGAGGTGAGCTAAGCCAAATGTAGCCAGCTTGAGAGGATTGATATATACCATCTCTCTCACACACACTTCTTATCTCCTTTCTAACCGCTATTCTTTTATTAGACCTTAGCCACTGCCACCAGTTCCCTCCTCCTCGCTCCCGCTGCCACCACCTCAATGAGCCTCCGCCGCCACTGTCCTTGTCAGCCACCACCACTGCTGCATTCCCTCCTCCTCTTCTCCACCGTCCCCGGCTCCTCGTCTCCACCGCCACCCAACTCCGTGCTCCCTCTCGGCACCTGTTGCCACCACCGCTGCCTTCCCCCTTTCGCTGCCCCAGCGCAAGCTCTGCGCCATGAGATCGGGCTTGGCCAGATCCCGCTCTGCCGCTGGTCGAGGTAGTGAAATTCATGTCATCTCATAATAGCATAGGATTTGCTATGAATTTAGAACAAATCCTTGTAGGAAACCAGAAGACATTTGTGGAAGGGCAAAATGATAAATAATATGATTAATCAAAATCCTCGATTAGAAGAAAACGACTTAGAAGAAGATATAGCTCCAGCTCCACCTAAAGTTCAGAGATTAAATTCATATGGTTAGCTTGTGTATGCTTGTAGAGACAAGAAAAAATTAAAACAAATTGCCAAATTCTTGAACCAGCAATTATTTCTCTAGTGCCCCTTTGATTTTCTTTCTAGCTCCACCATTAACCTCGACGAAGATCTTGCCAGAGGTGGTGTGGTGGAGGAGACGACGGTGACAGAGGGCAACGACACGTTCCCCTCCCTACCAGTGAGTGGCAGTGGCGGTGGATCTGTGTTGTCTCCACTGACCGGCTGGTGAGCAGCGATGGCAACGTGTTCCCCCTCCCCACCGATGAGCAGCTGCAGTGGCGGATCTGGCATCACCTCCTCGGACCGGTCGGTGAGCAGTAGCAATGCGTCCCTCCTCCCCATCTTGTGGCTGCGGCGGCGACTAGTCACAACAATGAGGTTAGGTGCCAAGATCTAGTGCGAACCCTTTTTTATTTGTTGTTGATTGTTCTTGTCAAGACATTTCTCGATTTGTGGTTGAACATATTGTTGTTGAATATCCCATGAATGGAAATTGTTTTTCTTTGAATGGTTATATATAAATGGAAATTGTTGAAGTGAATCTATTGGGAATTTTTCGTTCTCAAAATGAAAATTTGTGTGGTGAATAGATTGGAAATTTTGGATGTGGATCATCTCGGGCCGGCATGAAGAATCGGCTCATGAACCGATTCTTCCAGCCGGTCTCTTTTTCTGGCTCGGCCAGTCACATCACCGTCGGTTTTAGAACCAGGACTGACCAACTAGGTCATTTGTCCCACCGTCCTAGTGCCAATTAAATAACCGGCACAAAATCAGTTATTAACTGGTACTAATAGGGTTTATTTGGTAGTGGGTATTACGTATCTAGACAAATTCCATGTCCAAATTTATAGTAATATGATGTGAAATCTAGGCTAAGATTGTTATATTTTGGGATGGTGTGAGTAAGTAGCAAGCTGCCTCCTCTCTTTATATTAAATATGGATGCTGATTATGTCGGTCAGCATCAACAAAGATGAACGTTGTACTCTATGTTATATATATATATACCGGTGCGCCATAAGCTACTGAGAAAAGTTACGTGCAGTGAGTTTTTTTTGTAGGGACAAGCTGTGTGTTGCTCTATGTTGGAATGGGAGACACTCGGAAACCAAATCAAAGGAGGTCGGATAACTGTTCAATGCATCTGAACATTTTCTTCTTTGTCTTTTCTGGTTCCTTGTAGAAAGCCGGATAAAAGGATTGAAACAATGCAAACACTACATAAAGCTGGCTACAAAGAACATCAGATGTACGAGCAAATGACCAATCATGGATCAACTTAGTTGAGGAACTAATATTAATCACGTATTCATGGTTCATACATGTGCATGACAATTTTTCTCATGTATGAAAAATGGATTCTGATTTTGTGGATTAATTTATACTAAGTACATATATGGTCAATAATAAAAAAAATTAATGGTCGACGCATGGGTTTAGTGAATATTATATACTCCCTCCGTATTTTAATACACGTCGCCGTTGACTTTTTATCACATGTTTGACTATTCATCTTATTAAAAAAATTATACAAATATATAAAAAATGCAAGTCAAGTTTAAATTATCTATAGTAATAAACTAATTCATAACAAAATAAATAATATTTGCATAAATTTTTTGAATAAGACGAATGATCAAACATACGGTGAAAAGTCAATGGCGACATGTATTAAAATACGGAAAGAGGACATAATTGTAGAATAAAGTCAGGAGGACAACGTCGGCCTGCGCCTGCGGCCGTGGTTGTGCCGGAGACACGGTTCCCATGGTGTTGTTGAGCGTGGCGTTCTGCCAGTGGCGGACATGATGGCCGCCAGCTCCCGTCTCCGGCCGGGCTGTTCCCCGCGCCGTTTCCGGCACAATCTACATCGATAAAAAATCATAACCTAGCTAGCTGATTGTATTAATGGAAGAGACGACTGATCATCACAATTATTTGCATCGAAAACAACTAATCAGCTAGCTAGACGTCGGCCTCGCTGCTGATCCACTCCGGCCGCTTGCGGCGCCGGCGCCTGCGTCCAACCGACAGAGGGGGGAAGAAAGGACACGAAGGATACGATGACAGGTCCACCATTTTTTTTAACTTATCATATTGCCACGTGTGCACTATGTAGCTATAAAACCGCCTTGGATTGAGGGCTATATATGTCCCTGTTTGCTTAGTTTGTGGTATAGAATGTCGGGTTTTTTTAAGTTAAGGGGTGTAAAAGAACTAACAAAATAGATTAGGGAGGAAATTTGGACTTTATCCATGTTGCAGTAATACGTCATTCATGTATTTTTCTGTTAGCTTGCTGATAAATGATACTCAATGCTTCTCCGGTAGATGCATTAGAGCGCTATAACAGGGGATATGAATGTCTTTGCAGCAGCACATGGCAGAAACATCGATGGAGTAACAAATTTGCAACCAAGAGCTGAAGTTGGTTAGAAAATTTCACAAAAACTCTGTTATGTGCAAGTATTGTCTATGAGAACGGGAGGCCTTGGGAACTCATGATTAAGCTGCTATAGTAGACACTCTAAAAAAAAGATCAGAGATGTTGTCTACAGAGCTCGAAGCCACACAGGTATTTCAGTTTCAATGTAGGAGTAGATCGACTCTTGATTTACCTAACCTCGAAACTCGACAATTCTAGTCGATGTAGTCGATCAAGTGGTCCGGGACTCATGAATATTGGCCTTCTTTTTTTCTTTGGTTGGGTGAAGAAGTTCCATTCGCTAAATTGGAATGTTTCTTTCATTGAGTTGTCTCAATTCTTTCATCATTTTGACGATAAATCGATGCGAAAAAAAGCGAATAAGTTTGTCGACAGGCGACAATTGGTTCGGTTATTATTGTACGACCGTACAAATTTTTATACTGAAATATTACAATGTTTAAAACACGTTAGAATATTAGATGGATATAGAAATTGTATAATAAATTTAAAAATATGGCACAATATATAGATATATATATTTTATAAGATTAAGTTAAAAATATAGTACACTATTATTGGAACACAAGATGGATAGAAATTTAATGTTGCCTGACGATATTGACTCCTGTACATCTTTTCAGAAGATTAATATTATACACGAATGAAGGCCGTATTTTCATTCTGGGCCACAAGTATGGAGCCGGCATCCCTGTTCTGGGCCGACTGTTATGGGGGTCCACGGAGGCCACGCCACCATTTTGAGTTGGCCCACCGTGAGAATTGAGAAGGGCCGTATGACCGGTGCAATTAATATGTCGTCGTGTGCTGTTCTACCGTGGCCGAGAGCAGCAGCCTGTAGCACAGATTACTTAAAACTTAGTGATAAATGTCTAAATGATCACAGGTCTAAAGTGATTTTTGTGGCGAGTATGGGCATTGCCCCATTAGAATCGCCTGAAGAATATATCCTCCATTTTTCAGGCAGACCAGCACCCGCCTGTAAAATCATCTTTTCGGGCACATGACGATAGCGCTAGTCCATACACCATTTTTGCAGGCGCCCCGTGCCACCCATAAAAATAATATAACGCCTCCAAAAAAACAATTTTTGGCTTAGTGGGTAATACACAATAGTTCGTGTTTCTATAGACACGTCGCGGATATAGGGCCTTCTCCAACGGTTAGAGATAGTTGCTATCTCTAAGCTATCTAAAAAATAATTTCTCCAATGATTTAACTCTTAGAAAATAATTCATAATAAAAATAACCTCACATGCCATCCTCACTAGACATTAGAGTGTGTGCAAGAGACTATTTTTTGAAATAGCTTTTCTCTATCCTCTATCAAAAATTATATAGGTTAGTGAGTTTCTTTACAGCAGTGCCAAAGAGAGACCAATGGGTGCCTAATTTTCAACGAAGAGTTGAAATTTATTATAAAAACACATAAAACGGTTGTTTACCGTAGTGTGACACCCTCATCGATCCTTAATGGCATCAATACCATGGCACCGATATTACGCAAAAACCACAAGGCACGATAGGATTTCCGATCTTACTTCTTTCCTTATGTCGATGTATAAATCATTCTAAAAAAAAGTGAATATTTCTATACGCAACGACTGGTTTGTTCTACCATCATTGAAGGGACTACTTTGCCACACCTCAATTTGGTTCCTTTGCAATCAATCTGCCGTGCGTGAGCAATGAGACGGTGAGGCATGGTACCGATGGGCTGATTTTTTAATGGGATTTAAAGTACCCTGGATGACATGAGCCGTCTATTATGCAAGATCCAATGTACATGTCAACAGACCCCATTAGTTTGTGTAGCAGTGCCGTAGAATGTTACATGTACTGTTTGGAGTAGGATCGAAAACAAAAGGACAAACCAACTAGAGGGGGGTGAATAGTTGGAACACCCAAATACAATAACTTTTTTGAAGGTCTGACCGTCGGGGCCCTGGAACCGCCGCCAAGCACACGATATCGAAGAACTTGTAGATGTAGATCAACTTTATTGCTTCAATATGTGTTTATAAAGTGCAACAACAGCACTCCTCTCTCTAAATTCGACCTCAAGCCGAAACCCTAGGCTAAACCCTAGATTTTCTCTTCTCTCTCCAAACCGATACATGAGGCACACACCCCTCATATATTTATACCCATAGACATGGCTGTGCAAAGCCACGAATCCTACTTGTATTAGAAGTCCTACTCTCTTAGGAATCCTACTCATTAAAGTAAACAACTCATCCTTTCTAAATTTAGACTCCTTTCAAATTTGACTTCAACTTCCATATGCACACAATCCCTCTTGTATGTCATATGGAATCTTCACCACCACGTGCATTATCCTCTAGCCTTTTACTATCCCGCGTGATCTCTTGATCCTCTGGACATCAACTTCTCCCAAGTCGACTCCGATCCATCACCGGCAATACTCTCTCAAGGCCTCAAACGATACTTACACATGAAACAACCAAGAAACCATAACCGAGCCCAAGTTTTCACCAACTTGACTCATCATTAGCACACAACAGAATTATCCACGAATAGAAACCATAATCAAATCATATCCATGAAGGAAACTTGCAATCAAGAAAGCAACCCGAAATCAATCCTATTCGGGCTCAGCCGGTCTGACCGGGCACCATACGCCGGTCGGACCGACCCAACAATCCGAGTACGATATCGCCGATCAGACCGCACTAGCCGGTCTGACCAGCCTCATCCCGAGGCCACACCTCTTCACCAAATCAACTCAAAATCAATTCAAAATTCAAGTGCCAAATATTCATCACAAAATTATAAATCAAAACCTTGATTCTACATTGTAAATATGTTGTTAGGAGGCCCGGGTATTTCTTTTGTTTCAATCACTAGCTCGATATATCAGCACGTGCCTCGAGAGATCAGCGTGCGACGATAAGTGGAGCTTGGACTCCACCGATGCACCGGCCACCGCCGCCCTACCTCCTGTCAGCCACAGCCTCCTCCCACCGCTTGCGGACCTGCACGCCATTTGATCCGAACGTGGAATGTCGAATTGCTATCCCCATCCCATGTCTACGATATGCTTTGTGATTTTACACATAGATTGGTGATTCCTACTCTAGGATGGAATTTATGTCGCATATCGTAGACATTGTTTATAGATATTGATTTCCAGATACCTCCTCCTCCCAAAGAAACCTCGTTACATCAATGTTACCTTGTTTGTGTTTCCCATACACCTTGCACAGCTAGGGAGGGGGATGTCTCATATTTGCAGTGGTGACAATAACCATTTCACCAGCAACATACTAAAGATATCGGTAGTGCCTTAGTTCACATATCACCAAATTAATGAGGAGCATTGTGTACGAGAGGCCAATACATAGTTTGTTAGGATGTATTTATTCTATGCTACAGCAAATGCACCACATGATCTATATATTCTCCAGGAAAACAAAATCGTAGCAAGTTGAGAAGGACAGAATTTGATGGACCATCCTCCATCATGGTTAATTATATCCACCACCTGATGTCCTGATAGCAAGCCTTATCCTTCTATCGTCGCCGGCCGTCTCTCTTTCGATATATAATATGTTGATGGTGCTCACCAGGACCTGATGCGAAGGTTTTGGTCAACATCGATCGATGGGAGAAAGATGAACTAGCATTATACTTTATGCCAGCGGCTAGCTATAGATGGAAAATTTACAAGGAAGTTCGAATGGGAGTGGGAGGCACTAAGGAAACCAAATGAAAGGGTACATGCAAGTGACAGGTTCGATTTCGTCGAGACGAACATAGCTTGAGGGTGGCTACCCCGAGCATGCGCGCCAGCAAACTAACTCGCGCGCACTGCATGTCGTCGTTCCCTTTTTGTTCGCGGCAACACTTTTCCGTTTCTGGATTTTTACCATTCGATTTTTCTCTTCTTTTTTTTCCCGCAGGCAAATATTCTACACTGTTGGAACTTCGAACTATAGTTCTCCCGAAACAATTGTGACTGCATTACATTTTCGGAAACAAATTGATTAGTGTTAATTAGTTGGCACTAATTATTATTTTTTAGAAAGGATACTAATTTTTTTAATTATAAGGTAGACAAGAATTGAGCTGAAAATTTTAAGCAATTCAACTTAAAAAATTCAAAATAAAATCAGTTGAATGATCCAAATTTTATTGAGTTTTCTAAAAATATTTGAAAGTTTTAAAATTTGAAAAATCTCAATTAAAATTTTGAAATTTTCCAGTCAAAATTTTTGATTGGAAAAGATTTCAAAATTTGAGTGAAAATTTTTAAAATTTTATTTGAAAATTTTCAGATTTCAATTGAAAGTTTTTAAATTTTATTTGAAAATTTTTAAATTTCACTTGAAAATTTTTATATTTGATTTGAAAATTTTAAAATTTTCAGTTGGAAATGGATTTGTTTTAAGAAAATATGCTGAATTCGAAATTTCAAACCGAATAAATTTTGAAAATATCACATGAATTTCCAAAGCTTTGAACCAAAATGTTTTAAAAACTTTAACCCATTTATTTATTTATAAGTATAATAATTGATACTCCCTCCGTTACACAACATAAGTCATTATAGTTAGCGCTAATATTATCTAGTCATTATAGTTAGCGCTAATTATGGGTGTCCTGTTGCCTGTGCTGCACGTCCCGTGCATGCATGTAGGAATTTCGCGTTAATCTCGGCCTAAAAAGGCCCGCATGGGAAATTGCTGTTGCACGATCAGAAACATCGTTGGCATCCGTATTTTGTCACTATCTGCGCTCCAACGCACGCGCACCAAATAGCCTCGCCCTCTTGGGGGACCAGGCGAGTGCGCCTTTGAGGATGAGGGGAAACTGATGCTGCGTGTGGGGTCTGAGTTTAATTTTCCGCCCTCTTTACCAAAATTCTTTCACCAGGTGTCTAATTAAAAACAAGTGAAAAAAAAAAGACAAAACTGCTATACAGTGATTGGACTAATGTACCGTATATATTATAGGGATATGGAAGACTTGTATTGTAGATACGTTATAGCGTGCGTGTGCTAGGTAGCATGAGTACGAGCTAACAGACGACCTGACCAAATGAAAAATATGTTTTTGGAGTTTCTGATCTGTACTTGTTGTGTTAACGAAGTCTTTTCAACACTGAATATATGACGTGTCCTTGTGAAAATCATAGAGATGATCGAAACAATTCAAGTACGTAGTCTAGTATTATTTGAACATGTCGTTTAGAAATGTTCTCTGCGGAGCACTCAGAGTTTCAGTTAACCCCTCGTCAGGTTCTTTTCGTATGAAATGTCCATGAGTGAGCTCTTACCAAAAGATCAATAATTTAACACTGTAATAACTGGAAGATTACATATGTCATGTATGCCAGGTAGAACTAAAATGAGACAAGGGTAACAAGACTGACATGGGGCATGGATTTTATGTACCCAGGAGGATGACTACCCAGACCCCCTATCGTCTGATCGACGCATCAAGACACGTGTTGTATTTAGCCGCCTGCTCAATACTCAATTGTGGGCTTGTTTGGGAAGCTTCTCCCAGCTGCAGCTTGTGCCAGAAGCTGCCCCAAACGGTCCACAGCTTCTGAGAGTATGAAGTTATAGATTCTGTAAAATAAACTAGGAAGTCAGAAGCTAGAGAAGCTGGGTTGAATTTCAGATTAAAAAGAGAAAATTGAACCACGTATATGTTCTTCATTTCAATCCACATGACAAACCATGCATGTATATGTTCTTCATCTTAATTTGGTGACAAATTTTCTTATGTTCTATGACGTTGTTTCAAAATTTCGTTATAGGTGTTGGTACGAACCAACGCCATAGGTGATCCATGACGAAACAAAAAATTTCTTCATATATATTATTTATTCAATGACAAAAATACGCATCGTCACGAGGAAAACGTCGTAGATGGGCCATTTTCTACTATTGGATCCGGCAGCCAGGTCACACCGCTTGCGGTGCGACGCCCACGGCAATGGAGACAGCCACTTCACTACCAGATATTCGGTCTATTGCAACGACGCAAAAACGTGGCAAGAGAACTAAAATAGTTGCAATATGTACCAATAGCAACTATGGCATTATTGTTGGGAGCCGTGGCAAGTATATATGTTGCAATAGGTCCATTGCAACGATTTTTTTTTGTTTGGTGGCAATAGTATTTAGTTGCCACGGAATGATCACCGTTGCAATTGATATGTTGCCATGCCTAACATGGTGGCAATAAGACCTATTGCCACACCATAAGACGTTGCATTAGGCATCACTTGCAACAAAATTACCACTAAATAAGACTCATATGTGATCAGTCAAAAATTCAAATAAAATCTAAAAAAAGTTTCGAAATTTTTCAGGCTTCTAGCATTGTTTATATGTCACTAGCCATGCTTCTACGATTTTTTTCTTCTAATTTTAGCATATTGTAGACTATGGGATGCGAACCCAGGACCTTCCTCACTCCAAGCAACAACCTCACCATTGGACCATGAGCTCATACGGACAAATCTTCTCACACTTTTTATTTAATATGAGCTCATCCATCATCTGCACAAGTAGCTATTGTAAGGAAAATCTATGATTATTGCAACCAAAATAATTTGTGGCAATATTATCAGCATATTGCAACCGTTTCTTAAAATGGTGGCAATAACACCTATATATTGCAACGAAAATAAGGGTTATCACAACATAATATATTCATGGCAATATTATCCCCATAATTCAACATTGTCGTATAATGGTGGCAATAAAACCCTAACTATTGCAACGAAAATCAAGATTATCGCAACACAAGATATTCGTTGAAATATTGTCCACCTATTGCGACCATTTCGCGTGATGGTAGCAATAGCAACTATCTATAGCAACGAAAATTAAAATTATCACAACGCAACATATTCGTGGTAATATTCTCTATATATTGCAACTATTTTGCAAAATAGTGGCAATAACACATATCTATTACAACTAAATTTGCATTGTTGAAATGATATCTGTGTCAATAGGGTAAAAACCTAGTAGTGCTTCGACCACCTCCTGGACCCACTGCTGCTCGTCATCTCTAAACAAGAAACGAGGCCTCCTTGTTTGATTTGGAGCTAGATCTCCGTTGTGCGGTGATGATTTGCTGATTTTTTCCATAAATCTTTCTTCATCGGACTGCAAAAGAGACTGGAACTCTATGGTTTTTTCTAGGTTCAATTTCTATGGGTTGTTTAAATTTTCAGTTGGGCGCGGTGTCGTTGCTCGCCCTACACGGAGAAAAGGAACCGGAGATCCTGCATCGGCAGGCGCTCGTGGGGAATCTCCGGCCCACAGGAGCCGGTTTGTCCGCTACGCTACTCTACATTATCCTCTTTGCGCTGGTATCTGCATACGACTAATCGATCCCGTAACTTTGTGGGCCCAATGCATTGTATTTCTATGCAAGCCAACAAAATGGAGGGAAGTCCGAAATACATATGCTATACAAATCTGTGCTGATTCATACACACGAATCTTACAGCGATCCGATGGTTTGCAGGGTGGGTACACATCCCCTTAGGATAAATATAGTTGCTTCGATTGACATGTCTGTCACTCCTATTCATCTATTCCAGTGTCGTCTTATAGAAATCTAGCACACTGGTATTTTTTCACAATTTGTTTAATAGTCATTAATTACCAGATGCATCCATCTCACAAGTCACAACACGAACGTTAACCTAAGGTAGAATTTATAGTTTTTTGTGCTTTTCATGCATACACCGTGCATAGCTAGGGTGATCTGTTACAGCAAGTTTAATAGTATAGCTAGTTGCCAGCTTTAAAATTTAATATTACATCTGTTTCATAATATAAGATGTTTTGACATTTTGCTTGTAACGTTTGACCATTCATCTCTTCCAAATATTTATGAAAATATCATTTATTTTGTTTGCACTAAATATATTTCAATAAGACGAATGGTCTAACGTACGTTGTAACAAAAAGTCAAAACATCTTACATTATGAAATAGAGAGTACATATGTTATGTATAGCCAATCTAACAGTTTACTCGATCATATAAATGTAAATATATATTACTACCCTCTGTTACAAATTATAAGATGTTATACGTCTCTTACGGGACGAACTACATCATGTCACAGAGGGAGTACACTATTAACAATATATTGGTCCACCACTCACACTCAATTTGTTCTCTCTGTTTACTTCTCTCGTCCATGTCAGAAATCTAGTGGATCAAACTTGAACATCCAACTCATTATTTAGGGACCCTTTGAAACACAGGATATGAAAAACATAGCAATCCTGCAGGTATACAACTATAAAATAAAGAATTGCAAAATGTGAAAAAGTTGTGAAAGTAGTTGTTTGAAAGGGTAGATCAATATTACTAGCTAGTAATGTTTCTTGTATTTTTGTGCATACACTAGGCCAAATTGTATTTTAGTGGGTGTCGGCAAAACATTTTTGCAGGTGGTCCGACACCGGAGTTTCCTGCAAAAATACCGGACTAGCCCACTATGGAGCCGGCATGTTAGATGTGTGTGGCATGGAAAGCTTTGGCAGCCCAGCAAGAGAGGCCCATTAGCGGTGGGGGAAAGGATGAGTGTCCGATTGAATTGGACGGCTAGGATCCACCCAAATCTGATATGGAGTGAGGGCGAACCCTAGCCACTCGCTCACTCTCTCTTTTCCCAAACCCTAATGGCGACGATCGGGAGCGCGGCAACGCCTCTGGTGACAGCCGGGTCAGGCTGTGGTGTATCGGCGCGCGCGGGAGGTGACAGCGGCGGCCCGGGCCTCCCTCGTCCCCTCTCAATCTAGATCTAGAGGGACCGGCGCGATGTCAGCCATCACGGCGTGGAGGCAACTAGTGGCGGCACGGGCCTCCCCTATCCCATCCAGATCAGGATCTGGAGGGAGAGGGAGGCGACGGCCGACAGCGAGCGGCAAGCAGCGGGGACAACGGTTGGCGGCTCAAGCTAAGCCAGCTACGGCATACGTTGGCGGCCAGCGACCAGCGGTGAGTGGCTGGGTGGTGGTGGTAGCGGCCTAGGATGCGACGGCTCGGGCCGTGTTGGGTGGCAAGGCAGTACAATGGTGACGGTTGGGGGCAACAACGATGACCGCCGGCGGCGACAACGATTTTTTTATTTAATTTTTTTGTCGCCCGTATTGTTTTTCCAGGTGGGTCACACCGCTTAGGAATATGCGGCCCGCCTGCAATAACCGGTTTTTGCGGGCAGTCGCTAGTGCGAAATACTGGTTTCATCGGCCCATAATAATCAAATTTGGCCTAGTATCAGCTGCCTAAATAATCTAATGATATATATGTAACAAGCTCCACGCATCTATTATCCTATATATATCGATGCTCATCATAGCATAGATACAAAGTTTTGGCCAGAATCAAAGGGAGGAGGATGAGTGTAGTAGTAAGCCATAAGATAGTCAGAAAAGTGTAGTAGTATATGTTGACATTGCGCTATTCCAAAGTCGGAATGGGAGGCAGTAGGAAAACAAATCAATGGCTGAGACAGGTATTTAGACCATTAATGAGAAATGGGAGTGTTAGAGAGATTAGAGAAAAAATATCTAGAGGTAGAGGTAGAGATAGAACATCTATAGATAAATCTTCTCTAATTAACTTGTCTTCTATTCCAAAATCTCTCTTGTATCTATATATATCTACTAGCAAGTTGCCCGTGCGTTACAACGGGATGTCAAACTTTAGTTTACATGTTTGTTGCTTTTTCTAAAAAAGAGTACATGTCCATTTTTTTGGATAATGACATGTCCATTATTGTCATATAATTATAAACAAATTGATATTGCATTTCAATAGAACAATGCAAATCATCTTAATTAATTTGTGCCAGCGCAACATTAGTTGAAGTCAACCGATGGTAACTTCGCTCCGATGTATACTCAATAAGCTTTCGATCGGTCTTGGTTGCATCCATATGTTCAACGTCAACCTCGATGGGTTACGATCGGCCATGGGACAGTAGAAAATGCTTGACACGAAAGGTGAACTCAATCCTCACGGAGCAGCCAACGGCACAAGTTAGATTTTTTTTCAGCGTATTGGCATGAGATACCTGTTAACAGCCGAAAATATGTCCACTTCCCCATTATCAGTTAGCATGGAGAGCCGATCTTCATTACACACGCTTTCCACACAAAACAGATCATACAGTTAGTGAAATAAACTGATTTGAAGACCCTGCATTGTGGAAGGAGCCAATAGAATTAAGACACTAAGAAGATAACAATAGTTTTTGGAGTAGCTTGATTTTACGGTATGTTTATGATTTATATGCTTGATTCAATAGTTATTAAGACATTAAGTTAGCTAGATATTTTTTGCAATTTTTTCTTTATTCTAAGGTATGTTTATGATTTATGCCTGATCAGGCAAGTCAGAGAAACACCCATATAGCAAATAAAAATCCAAACCAGTCACTAATTAGATGGAGAGAAGATATCCCAATGACAGACCTATGGGTACGGTGGCGGTGGGCAAACGGCCCAGCTAGCCCAGGTGGCAAAAAGGCCTCGCTCATGTTGGCAGTCGGGAGGACGGCAAAGCGCGTGGGATTCTGAAGGCATGGGCGTGTGGGCTGTATCCTCCGTGCGCGCGGATTATGTAAACCAACACATGCTATGACGTGACCGAATACAATTTTTCAATACGTGATGACCGAATACAATACGTAATGACAGGACGAACATTTCGTGCGCAGAAAGATGACAGATTTATTTTATTTTATAATAGGTAAAAGAGAAGTGTCCGTGTGTTATAACAGAAAAATAAAATTTACTCTTTGTACGTACGGCTACACCCGGCCAGCTAACTTAATTAGCTGGCCCTCAGATGCCGTGATCCAATCGATTCAATCAACAAACAAACCATGCGGTGTCTACGGACCTGTCCAACCAAAATTAATCTACAGCTTTCTATAGACAAATCCCCAACCACATACCGAAAGATTAATCTGCAAGCATTCACGTAAAGCACACGCTTTTTTTGCCAGGTACTGTCTCCGTTTCGTAAGGTAAGACGTTTTGATTTTTTTCTTCTAACTTTTGACTATTCATCTTATTCAAAAAATTTTAAAATATTATTTATTTTATTTATGACTTATTTTATTATCATTATCAAAAGTACTTTAATCATAACTTATCATTTTTATATTTATATTAATTTTTTTAAAATAAAACGAATAATCAAAAGTTGCAAGAAAAAAATCAAAACGCCTTCCATTATGAAACAAAGTAGTAATATATATCTATATGAATTGTGTGGCATAAAAATATTCATCGCTCGCATTTTTTTTTTAAATAAGGGCAAAAGCTTTGCCTCATATATACTGAACACACACTACATATAAGGGCTATAATCAGGAAAAAAGAAAAATACATCCACACCGTGTATCGGTAACTAGAACCCACGCTGCTGAACAAAAACAGGCACAAGACACCCCAGAGGTACATGAGCTCTATACAAGGCCTCCAGCAAGGTTACGACGCACAACACGCCGTCGTCGCCCGTTCTAGAACTCTAGGATGTGGTTTTTACCCGAAGAATCCTATAGAGGGTGGGATTAAACAACAATGCCCCAAGAGGAAGAACGGCACAAGCAAGCGTCGTCATTGCCGGCCCGAAGGCAGGGCTTTCGCCCGTAAACTACCCATCCTCCCATGCCTTGGACCACCTGCAAAGCTCAGGAGCCACCGCCATCCGAAACCAACGACGCACAGTCACTACGCTAGCCCCTCGTCGCCGGTCGACCATCAAGAAGAAACTCCTCGATCTACGACGCGTTCCAAGTCCATCCACGCAGTTGGCTTAGAAAGGAAGATGGTGATAGAGAAGGATGGATCCCCTCTCCCCTTCATTGGCCTGCCTGATGCGGCCATCTTGTGACGACAAGGTGTCACCACGAGAGAACAAGAGTCTAGACCTAAGCCCGCAAAAATGCCAGAAGTACCTGCCCTACGATGCCGCCGCCGTCTCCGCCTCGGACAGGGATCATGTGACATCGTCGCCCCGGATCCCTGTCGGCATCGCCGTCGCCTTGCCATTCTCCACTAGAGGAAGGACTGCTCGCTGGTCGCTTCCTCCAAGCCAACTGCAATACCGAACATCAGCATGCCCACCAACATTGGCGAGGCTGACCCGAAAGCCATCATGTTGAATCCACCATAGGATTCCACCACCCGCACCAAGGCCTAAAGACAGTAGAAGCGGTCCGCGAGCAACGTCGTGCATCACCGTGTGTGCCTCTCCGCGTCTCTCTCCGCCAGGGCCCCTCGCCACCTAGCCTCTGTGCCGCACCTCCACGGGCCTCCTCGCCACGTTCGCTCGGGGTCCTGAACTCTTGTCCGTAGATCCGGTAGACCAGCGGCCACCCAAAGCAGACCGCCTTGGCACTGCATCAGCTTCCTTTGCGTAGCGCCAAAAACACCCCGCCTGCACACCGTCTCCATCTCCCTCGCCGTCACCCGGGTGCAGCTTCGGGCCCGGGGGGGGGCCTCTGCGCCATGCCACCGCAGCCTCCCGGTCGACATGCGGCCTATCGACGCCGCCTGCGCCAAGCCGTCGTAGTCACTCGGCTTCCGCGCACACTACCGACACCTCCTGCGCCACACCGCCGCAGCCTCCTGGCCCCACGCTCTCGCATGGTGCGCCATCGCCACATCCGCATCCGCACAGCACCATCGCCTCCGTGCGCACGCCCCCACCGAGCCGCCAACTGGAAAAAATTGCAAGGACGCCAAGGCCATCTCGCCGAATGGCTAGCCAAAGCCGACCCACCACCTAGCGCCACCACTGCCCTGCTCGCCGCCTCGCTAGATCCGTCGACGGGCAAACCAGATCTGGCAACGGAGGGGACAGATCTGGCGGAGGAGGTGCTGGATCCAGCGCCCCGGAGCCTCTTCGCGCCGGTCCATGGAGCACCTGCCGCGCCTCGCCTCTTTGCCATCGGCAATGCCGCCGCATCCAGGCCCCACTGACGCACCCCCACGACTGGCTAGCGCCGGCGCCGCCAGTCCGCGCCCCGACGTCCGCGCACCTTAGCCGCCCGCGCCGGGAAAGGGGAACGCCACCACCTTGAGGGCCTCGCCGCCGCCGTCCTCGCGTGTTGCCCAGCTTCGCCGGCAACTCGCTCTGGTGGCGGCGAGGGAGGGGGAGGAGGAGAAGGGTGGCGGCGGCGGCGGAGTCGGTCGTCGCCCGTGTCGGCCACGCTGGTAGCGGCGCGGGGCTGGGTACCGTTAGTAGCAACTATTCATGGTCCATGTTTTGAAGAAAAGGAAACGAACCAATCCATCGCTCCCATTTGAATCGCCTTGGAGTAGGATCTCAGCAATGCCTTGTAAACTTCTGTTCCTGGAATGATCGACTGATCCCTATTTCACTAATCAAAATCTTCTGCTTTGCGTAACATGCCAGCCCTGATTATGCCATGGTCATTGAACTGTATAGGCGTGTATACATGTTTATCCATTGTTAAGCCAATCAATCCAATTTGATAGAAAATCTTTTGCAGAACTTTCCGTATATGTACATCAGTGATGTAAGCATGTCTTAATCTCAAGGAAAAACTCTGCCTTTCATAGCATGCATGGAATACATCGATCTGCAATGTCACCGTCACCGAGTGCACATCCTCTTGATTTCCTGACGGTGGTGTTGCCTGTCACGAGGCGTGCGAGAGAATTAGAGAGCATTCGTGCGTGCAGTTCATGAAATCAAGGTTAAAGAGTAGGAAAGATCAGAGAGGAAGATGCAATACGGGCTGCGTCTTGACTGCGTGCTTCATCCTCCGAGCGGAAGAATAAATGGGCCTCGGCTTGTGGTGGAAACAGATGATCGGCTTGTGATGGAAAGGCCCAGCCAGTAACGTAGCGCGGGTAGACTTGCATGGCGATACGGATGACGTACGAAAAATAGTTCGATCGGACCACCTGTCTTCTCGTGTATCCGCGGCGATGAATCGGACGTGAGATGATGACGCGGACGACATACGACGGACAGAAGGTGACGAAGCGGAAACAAGTCTAATGTTTATAATAAGTTAAGATTAAGATTTGATGAGGTTTAATGTAATACATATCGAATAGATAAGAATTAATACAACATATATCAATATTTTTTTCACATGATATCAGAGTGACAGTTCTGTGTCTTCTAAGTCACCCCTTGGAGATGAGATTTCCATAATTTCCCTCGGACGCCACATAAATTAATTACCTTAAATTAGCCATAGATTAGAAATTTTCTTGATTAGATTGATTAGTTTTACCCACATATAATCATCTCCGGAGCATACGCGTAGGTCGAGCGGAGAGATCTAGCTACAGTCTACAGATCAAGACACCATATGCCAGCCGGCCACCTGGGGCATCCATCGGCGCCGGATTTTTTGGTGTACGTCTAAGCTGCTGCCATCAGAACCATCAAGACCAAAGTCATCCATGCATCATCGCCAAAGCTGCGGCGTGCATGTGTGCACGTACGAGCTTTGACAAGCCAACATGCAACAAGCTACATACATGTGTATGCGTCGAGATTAATTACGGCTGCTCACGCGCGTGCATACGATCAAGCTGAACGTCCACCACTAGGCCAAAAAGTATTATTATGGACAGGTAAAATGCTTTTTCGGGCAGGCAAGAGCGTCGCCTGATTGGCATCGCCCGGAAAAATACAAAAACCAATTTTCCAGGAGAGCCTTTTTTTCTGCCGGCAGGGCGAGAGCTGCCTAGAAAAACAACTTTCTAGGCGGCCCATTTAGTGGCCCGTCTAGATTGAAAAAAACTAAAAAAATAGCAGCTGTCGTCGCCGGGGACGCCCCACTCTCTACGACGCGCTGTGCAGGGCCGCGCTGGGCATCACCGCGCACACGATGGACTAGGCGCCGCCGACCCTGCCCCCTCCAGATCCAGTTGGGGGAGGCCCGCCGCCGTGTCCATCGTCAATCGTCGCTCGCTGTCGTTGACCGCACCACCCCGAGCCGCCCATCGACTGCCCCAGGGTCGCCGCAGATGGATCTGGCACCTTGGGGCAAGATCCAGCTCCCCGCCGTCGCCCGGGGCCGCCGCTTCTAGATCCAGTGACCTTGGGCCTCCCGTCCAGCCGTCGCGCAGCCCGAGCCACTGCTGGCCGCCCACCGCCACGCAGTCATCACCACAGCCCTCGCATTGGCGCAGCCCGAGAGAGAGTGGTGAGAGAACGAGTGGAGAAAGAGGGCGGAGAGGATAAGTGAAAGAGAATGGGAGAGCCGATCGGCCGGTCCCTCCTTCTCTCTTTTCTTTTTCACTTTCCTCTACTTTCTTTGAATTTTTTTTGTTATTACAGGCGGATCCCCTTTCCCCGCATGCAAAAATTGGATTTTTTAGACGGGTTACCTAGTTAACCGCCCGCAAAAATAGAGTGATTTTTGCCAGGGGGCCACACTAGGTGATTTTTGCAGATGAGGGAGTTCGGGATTGGCTCGTCCTCTAGTTTTGCATGCGGCTCTAGAGTCGAGCCACCTTCAAAAATACATGGCAGGCGCACACGAAAAGGATATCTACACTAGTGCACACCGGTGCTACAGCAGCATCTGCATACGGAACTTCAAATATGCATCTTCTGGTAAGAGATCGACTACGAGTTGGCCTTGCTACACCAACATATTTTTGCGGACGGATCACTAAATGCCCCATCCAAAAAAAAAATCCAAAAAAACCATTATTCTAGGCGGACAGGTTGGGCGCTGCTCCCTGTCCCATTTTTGAAGGCAGCTCCTTGGTCTAGCCGTCTGCAAAAACATTTGCCATTCGCACGGAAAAACGTTTTTTTGGCCTAGTGAAAGCAGCCGAACCCAGGTGTGCCATTCGCCATGAAGGATGTTCTGCTACCCAGGTGATGGTACTTACTCTGTAATAATTAATGCAGTCTCGCATCAAAACACTTTTCTTGTCGTTTAATTCAAAATCATAACAGCGGATGAAAACATTTCGAGCACTACATCTTGTCAACTTTATTCCTCGAAGGCTAGCTTGAACATGTTTGCTATCTCAAATATTCTCTATGTACAGAGCAGTAAGAGTTTCTCTCATCATCTGATTCCTTTGGGTTTGGATGAAATCTCTACGAGTTATTTTCATTTTCGGGATCAATACTTACAGAATTACATATGCCGTGTAGAACTAAAATGTGAGAATGCTGAATCAAGATTGTGCACTTTTTGTCTTTTACACGTCCAGGGTCCTTTTAGTTTGCACATATGTTAATTGGTGACTCCCACTCTTTGATTTAATTCAAATCTCATTCTTTCTAGGTATTGATTCGTAGATGACTCCTTCACACGAACATTAATTAACCTAAAGATCTGAATGTATAAGGTAGCATGTCGATTGAGTTATTTTTGCTTGGCCATACACCATATATATATATAGCTCGATGCCTCTTATGAAACTTGTAGTTGGTGTCGTGGGGACTGGTTAGAGTTCAAAAACCGAAAAAAGAAAGATATTGCAGGAGTAATGCACCATTCACCAGCCACACGCAAAACAGATTTAGAAGTGTCTTTACAATCACACTGTTCACTAATTAGTGACATGTGAGCCACATTGTGTACCAGAGAGTGTTCGTTGAATCATCCAATCCACTACCTTGAGTTATTTCTGTACACGCAGAAAACATCACTCCGCAGACTGTTACATATAGCTAGCTTTGCTTCATTTGTTGCCACGCAGTCTCTTCTACATATATTTATGCTCAAGATATATGTATGCCAAGATTAATTTAATCAGAATCAAAGGGACGAAGAACGGCACGCAGTACCATATGCTGGCCATAAGGTAGCTATAGAAAAGATACTGGTGGTATGCTGCTCGGAAGTTTTGGAATTGGAGGTACTAGGAAACGAAATCAAAGCTAAACTTGAGACGATTGTGCTGATAGATGAGATAGAGGTGGGTGGGATCAAGCATATAGGTGATGTGGCTTGGCAGGATCGTCATTTTCTTTTTCCCCTTCCATATATAAATATTGTTATATGCTCATCATAACTTGATGCCAATGTTTTTGTTAGCATCTATGTATTGGAGTAAGAATATAAGATGAGCTAACTTTGTACTACATGCATGGTTGGTGGCCATAAGCTAGTTAAAAATTATGTACTAGTTACTACAATATTATACTTAGAACTAGAAGTGCACGCTACTGATCGCAAAGTCGGAACGGGAGATATTAGCTAGGAAACCAAACAAATGCTAAAGGTGGATGTTTGCAGTGAGAATGTGTCAAGGCCAACCCAAAAAAAGTACCTGTCATTAGAGTTGGAATTTCTGGAATTAGTTTCCCATCGATCTGTTGATGGTTCGAATAAAAATTCCGTGGGCTTCACGTGTCCGTCTGATTGTTTTCCGCGACCGCAGCACCGCCCCGCGCCTCGCTCGGCGATGCGCTTTTGCTGCGCCGCCTTCTTCCCTCTTCCTCCCCGGCCTCGCTAACTCTTGCTGTTATTGGACCGACCGGCCCGGCCTGCAGGTGGCGCCGCGTATTTGCTACCTCCGCTTTAAGCCCAGCAACGGCCAAGTCAACCCTGCCCGCGCTGTTCATGCCACCGCACGTGTCTGCAAAGCCCTCTCAAGCTTGCCACCTCAAAGGTGGATGAAAAAATCAACGCCGTTAAATATTTAGGAATGAAGAAAGTATGAAAAAAAGGGCTTGCTTCGCATCCCACGCTTTCATTACACGCCAGCAGAATCCACAGATGCAGCTCCTCACATCAATGCCGCTCGCAACGTTTTCCACCAAACAGGAAATAGACGCCGCGCGAACATTTTCAGTGCTCCCTCCGTTCCATTTTAACTGTCATTCTGGGTTTTTTAGACAGATTATGGAGCTAGTAACAAATATTGTTCTACCCTTATTAATTACATCTTATTCATTTGATCTAGCTAGAATAAATGCTCATCGTTAATCCCATCCAGTTGCTCCTAATGCCTCGCATGCTGGTCCTGCACTCATGCCAATACGAGTACAAGTACTAATCCCTGTTTTCTTCTGTTTTTTAATCCACATCCATGTATATGCTGATTAGTACTCCATTAATTGATATATGATGGTGTTGATTACATGGTATATTAAAGAGGGGTAGATATGGAAAATTTTAACCAAAATACATTGAAATATCAGAACGACAAGTAATATGACATAAATTTTGAACGCTAGAAGTAAATTAAAACGGAGAAAGTATATGCAGTAGTTTGTAACCACAGCCATCTTACCCGCCTAACTCCACCACCAGCAGCAAAAATTGTCTATATATAGAGCCCTTGCCGAATCCGTGCTCCATGAATCACCATTGCATCATATTCCCCATCACATTGAATCAACACATATAAATCTTTGAGTGCAACAACTAAATATCTATTACTTTGGACACTTAAGTTACACGTTTATGAATGCGATGAAAATGAACTAGAGTTGTACACTAGTTAAATAAGTTCATGGGAGATCGAAGTCGGAATGGGAGACCTTAGGAGAACAAAAGAAAGGTTAAGCACATCTTACGGCAGTGCAGTGGCGATTCTAGCGGGTAGAGTCTTTTAGTCTAGTGTCTGCCCTCCAATTTCTACAAAATAAATTCAACCTTAAAGCATCGTTCGTGGCGGCAGCGGCGATCTTCTCTTCGCTTGTGGTCAGGGAACAAGATAAACATCGGTTCAAGGAGACTAATTGATAATTGAATAAAGGAGACTAATTGAATAAAGGGATAATTTCGTTCTTACCCCTATTTTACCGTCCAATACTGATTTTACCCTCACTTTTTAGGGTTTTTATTTTTACCCCCATTTTTTTAAAATGAATCTGCCGTTTACCCCCACTTTGACAGAAGTGAGTGGATCTGACGATATTGTAGTAAAAAAATTCAAAAATGAGATTGAAAATATGGATGGACCAATTTGCCCTTCCCTTCCCTCTCTCTCACCACTTCTCCTCCCTCTCGATTAATCGCTCGGCGGCGACGGTAGGCGCGACGGCAGGGGGAGGGCTCAGCTGCGGTGGCGGGCGCAACGGCCGGGAAATGGCTTCGCTGTGGCGGCGGGCACGTCG
>CM002486.1:2044796-2070612 GCA_000325765.3 Leersia perrieri | reverse complement strand
GCGCATCTACCGGGGGCTGTCTCGGCGGCAGCGGTGAGCGTGTCGGCTGGGAGCGGACGATACGCATCGGCTGGGAGCAGGCATGGCGGCGGCGGCATCGACGACGACCTCACATGCGCGTCGACGGCATCGACGACGACACGGCCCCCGACGGGAAGCGGGGGGCACGGGGGGACGCCGGATCTGGGAGCATCGACATCCACCGGCACGGCGCCTCCGCCCGCCGGCGACCGCTATCGGTGGTGGGTGGATGGATTTTTTTTTCTTTTTTCCTTCTATGCGAAACTCTGCCTTTCTATTTGATTTTTTTTTTTGCTTTTTTCCTTCTATCCGAAACACCTGAAAGTATAATTGTCTTTTTTTCAGTGACTTCACACCGTTAACTTCATCATCCAAAATCAGGGTAAAATGTGGTTTCATTTTTAAAAATAGGAGAAAAAATAAAAATCCTAAAAAGTGAGGGCAAAACCAATATTAGACACCAAATTAGGGGCAATAACGAAATTGACCCTTGAATAAAAGCCGAAGGCCCTCGTAGATAAGTGAAACGCATATAGACAATGGCCCAATTTGGTAGTATACAATTGGCCGGCCCATGTGCTGTAACCGGCTCACTGGATGAGACTGCCAGAGGGGAGTGGGGAGAACTCAAGACTGCGTTCTGCTCCTCTGCTACACCGCGAGCTGATTTGCGAATGTTGATCTTGCTAATTACCGTAACACTCGGGTTTAATTAATTCATTTCTGGTATCGTTTGAATTACGTGTCTTTTCTTGTCCATGTGTAAAGGTTACAAAGGATTAAATTAAAAAACTTCAAGCATTACACCATAAGCTAGTTAGTTAGAAACCAAGTTAGCAGAGCATGGATAATCATGGGTAGATCTAACTGTGGAATATGGATCATGGATGATGCATTCATGCATCTAAATGATCTGTTCTCATGAATGGAAAATAAAGGGATTCGGACCTTGTGGCGAAATTTATTATCACTGTTTCTCTCATGGTGATCATGATGTAATTAACAATGAACTGAAATAAATGAGAAGCTCTTGCCCTACTTTCAAAATAGAATTTTCAAAAGCTCACATAAATGCGGTGAGTGAATATAACCTTTTTTTTTTGGGACTTGAGTGAATATAACTTGTGTATTACTAACTCTATCTTATCATTCCTGCAGTGATGCAGAATTTATGATCCTTTATATTGGCACACATATGCGCATACACTATTGGAGAAAGGCTTTTTAGCCCCGGCTTGCAACCATTTTTACTCCTGGTCAGCAAACCGGGGCTAACCATCCGAAACTATAAATAGGTATTTTTAAGTACCGGTTGAAATAATCGGGACTAAAGATTAGAGAAGAATTAGAAAAAATACACCCGATCCGGTCCCAGCTCACTCGCTAGCGCGCCGCTCCAGATGGCTCGCTGTCGGCGCTGCCACCGTGTGGCCCGTCGCCACCCAGCCACCTCCCCTCTTGGATCCGGCGGTGGGAGGCTGCCGCTGCCGCACGAGGCCGCCACCTCCCCTCTGCCACCGGCCGGCACAGATCGGCGGCCTCCGTCAACACTAGACCGTGAGAGAGATGCCCTTTCTAAAGATAAGAACGGGTGAGCTAGTGAACACTTCGAAAAAAACCCTCTCGGCAATACATAAGGACGAGTGGAATCTTTAATCCCAGTGGGTGACTTCAACCGGGACTAAAGATCTATGTTTAGTCCTGGTTGACACCAACCGAGACTAAAGATATCTAGCACCTTGACATCGTCTGACATAAATAGTGTTAAAGTTTATGTCGAATATGTGTACAAAGTCGGTTACTAATTAGGACTTGGAATTGTAATAGGTGTAGGATTGAATCGGAGTCGGATTCGGTCCTGACTCTCCTTTAAATAGGAAGGCATACCTAGGAGTAACTGCACGGTGACAGTAGCATAGGTAGGCGTAGAAAACGACCGTCGGTGGCATAGCCGACCGGCCGTGTGGTCGTTGGATACCCTGTAAACTGAAATTATGCTGGATCGGGGAGGAGCGCCCGTAATCAGTGCCCCGTGGAGTAGGTTTGGCCGAACCACGTTAAAAAACATCGTGTCTCTGTGTCGTCGTCACGTTTGGATCTTCTATGGCGTTCTTCTTGTACTTCCGCGGTTAGCTGCCGATGTCGAGATCGGGGCTAATTTTCTAACAAATAGAACCGGGACTAAAGAGGATTTTTAGTCTCAGTTGATGTCACTAACCAAGATTAAAGATCATATGGTCCCACTGCACTTTTAAATAGGGGCTAAAAGTTATTTTTAGTCCCAAATTTTAGCTGATCGGGATTGATGTGGAATTTGGCATATCTGGCAAAAATCGTTTGATATATTGTCCTCCTTTAGTAGTCAGGGAGTTGCGTGCTAGCTTGCAATAAATGATTCCCAGCTTGTTGTTCCTGTGAATGCATATCACATCCATAACTAGTGAGTGTTTCTTTTAGAGAAGACTGATACATGATAGGTCCAATGGAGTTCTAAATTTGCCAAAAGGAGCTGAAGTCTGCTAGAGAAATTCCGAGAATTGTTGCATACATTGTGAGATCAGTATGGTGTATGTGAAAGAGAGGCCTCGGGAACCCAGGATTAATCTGCTCTAGGAGGAACCGTGGAGATTCTTAGCTGGAATTCCTTGTGTAGTGTTTAAACGCCTACACAGCTGGTATTACAAGGAGGAGTTTTAAATCTGAATTAACATGTTAGAATTCTTCATCGTCTATTATCTCAAAATAATGTGTATTATTTAATTTGTGATTGTCCCTCCCCCCACCCCCGTGCAACAGGAACATGGCCCATACACCCATCTAGACCCGGTTTCGTTACCTTTTATTTTATCCCATACCATGCTTTGATTTCGGTGCACGTAAAATTTGCCATCATCAATGTTTTCATAAAAAAAAATTTTGCGGGACAATGTTTTCATAATTGAGATCACGTGAATTCTTATTTCGGGCTAATCTTTGCTCTATCTGTCTCACGTCATGAATTCGACTCAACAATATATATTCATCTGTTTTTTCTTATTTTTTAAGTTTAATATTTACACATACGGCCGGATACGGGGACGTTTCTGATTTTGAAATAAACAAAATAATCATGGGTACAGTGAGGATACAATCTGGTACACATAGGACACAGCCAGCGCCCAAACTCAGTCCCTGGTCCCCACATCTCGCCGTCGCTCTAGTGCTTCCGTTGCCGGGCTGCCCTCCGCCATTGCCATCGGGTTGTGCTGGTGCCGCCGACAGCGGCGGCATAGTGTGCAGGACTGTGTGCGCACGCATGAAGGTGAGGACACAGGCAGGGGGCTCCCGGTCGAGGAATGCGAGCTTTAGGCCATGAGTAACGCACCGTGGTTCCAGCATAAAAGTGGTTGAAGCCATGCTCAAAACATTATGCTCACAACGCAGGCATTACTTGTACTCTGACACCAATAAAAAAGTGATAGCTTTCCTCTTTCTCTTTTGGTGATTGGACCACACATTCTTGTTCCTTTTGTCCTCAAACCACCGTAGCTACTGCAAACCACTCTGACACCAATGAGACACGCCTGAGTCTCGCATTCTATACTAGATGGAACATGGCCTTAGGTGGAGCAAAATCTTGTGCAGCTCGTCTTAGCATCTCTTGCTGTTGCCGCCGCGGCCATGGATTTTTCCATTTTCGCTGGAGAAAGTTCAGATTGAAAAAAGGGTCAAGCTATTTAGTTTCTACTGTTCTGGGAAGGGACAGTACTGATGAGTAGTAGATACTGCTAATTAATGGTGCTTCAAGTTCATCGGTTTATTAATTAATATTTTAGCTTGAACGTGTATGTGCTGGTTAAATCTGCAATCACGGTCTCATTCCACGCAACTTCGTCTCTACCGTCCTTCACTGCCGTTCGTCATGCTCATCACCGACTCCTTTGCTCGCCGGGGATCACGCCGTCGGCAACCCATCACAAGGGATCCTGAATGCGTTGCACCCCGACGAAGAAAAAATAAAGACACATAGCGCTATCTACACCCCCACCGTCCTGGCTCGTCCATAACTTTTGGGTTTTCTCCCCTGATTCTTCTGCCCTAGGCGTGCTCAATGCCTCAATCTTTTGCCGCCGGCCGGCATCCCCACCTCCGATCGCACTCAATATTTGGCTGTGTGCCACAGTGCCAGTGATCGCTTCGCCACCGTCCTCTCGCAATCATCAGGATCCCGTCCGCGAGTGCCCTCCAGTCTTTCCACCGTCAAGGTCTCCAATAATGCATTTTTTGAATTTTTGATGATTTGATAAAAAACCATCTTTTGATGGCGGAACATTTTTTCTGGCAACCGGACAAAATTTTATCACCATTTTTAACCGAATAGGCAACCTTTTTGGGTTTATATTCTTTTTCGGAATGGTTTCATCATATTTTTCAGTCTGTTTGTATTGATTGGCAATACCTCTTTTCGGTTTGTTTACTAACAATTGTGCTTGTAATTATATATTAACATCATAATAACTCTCTCTATAGATCTTTCTCACTTGAATATTAACTTTTATCTTATTATAAGCTTGTTAGTTATAAAAACAGATTATGATTTACACTGCTAATATAGCCGTAGTGTTAGTATGGTCATATTATTAAATAAAACGAAAGCGTGCTTGCACAAGACTCAACTGTTCTCTCTGTAGACTGATACACACTTGTTTTGGTTGCAATAGAGCAGTGAACCTTATGCTCCCCTGACATGTTAAGTCGATGGGTCAACTAGGTCATCACGTAAGCACATATGGAGACGACGAAGATACTAACTTCGTGCTTAGGGTTGACGTTTGCTAATTTTCTGACATATTTGGCTAATCTTGTTTCGTTGATTAAATCAATGAATTAATTGTGACAACATTTCTACAAATAGTGACTGGATTGGTGTACCATCATGCAAAATATTTCCACGCTGGAATATCTCAAAATTGTGACAACATTTCTACAAATAGTGACTGGATTAATGATCGATGCCATTGCTAATCCACCATAGGGCATAGGCTCCTCCTTGATTTTGAGGGCCGGCTGCCAGCGTGGTCGCCGTGTCTTGATGTATGTACGTACTTGACAATTCGTATGATCTCGTGCGTTTGTGCCGCTGACTGATCATAGTAGGTGCTCATTGAGATATGTCCAACCACGCTGTGATCAATTCTTCAATGCGTTTCATCCCATGTTTGCAGCATGTATATGTTGACTTGGTTAGTAGTATTGATGTAGATCTGAGCAGCAGATGTCATGTTCCTTTTCAAATTTTGGCATTGCCAAAATTTTGACAAGTTGTTAAATGATGATAACTTCTAGAACTTTTTATTTATATTTCTTATGATCACAGATAAATCTGTAAGCGCACGGAATACCGTTGTAGTATTTTTCCTTCTAGTGACCCTAAAAGGATATCGAACTCGGGGAACGTGTGTAATCTACCTAAGGCTAAGTCTATCCTAGGACAACAACCACTGGTAAACTAGGCTAGATAAAGAGGATTTTATATATGTTTTAATTACCCAAGCTAAGTTAAAAGTAATTTTCTATCTGTTGTTTCGGGCATTAGCCCCTGCAGGTATGTCAGCGTGGTTCCGACTATAGGGTTACCAGAGATCTTAATATCATCTATCAACAATGTTGTTTTGGTTATTTATTATTATCCACATAATAGATTACAACAGCTCAAATCCATTAAACCGGCCTAACCCAATCTTTAATTAATGGTTTGAGCTGGGTTGGGTTGGTTGTTTGAAGGTGTGACTACCTCAAACCATCTGTCACCTCTGTGAACTGCTGCTCGTCCACAGGGGAAGGCCGCAAAGCAGCTTTGCCCCGGCCAACGCCGCCTTGCTCATCAAGGGTGTGTGCACTCCGTCATGCGCGCGCAACCGCATCCACTTCGTACTCCGATAATGTCAGCAGTAACTCCATTTGCCACCCCTGATGCCTCCCATTCCTGACACAACTGTGTTCACATCTCTAGCTACCTTCTTTCATTGTCTCAGACTTTTTTAATATCAGACCTCTAAAATAAGATGCGTCCCTTATTGTTTCAGTCTGCAGTTCTGCACCAAGGAAATTCTTGGTACATATATATAGTGCATGTCTTATACACTACGCCAAAAACGGTTTTTGCATGCGGTCACGCAGGGCGCCTGCTATAAATCCTTAGGCGTCTCCCCGCCCACCCGCAAAAAAGGAATTTTGCAGGCAGTGGACAATTCACCAGCCTGAAAAAAAATTTTGGACGGCAAAAAACAAAGAATAAAAAAAGTCCACCAGCACCCTTTGGATCCGCCACCCTGAGCCACCATTGCCCTTTCTCGACTGGGCCGCTCCGTGCTGAGGGGTTGTGGTGTTGTCATTGTCACCGCCACTCGCCACTCGCCACTCGTTGTTTACTGCTATACGCTGGGTTTTTTCTTTCAGTTCTGGATAGAAGAAATATGCTATTTGCTGCTATTCCATCTATTTGTGCATCAAGTCCGAAGAAGATCTCAATCTATAATGAAGAAATGATAGTAGCTCGTTGTTTTATAGGCTTTCTCATATTCAGTCGGAAGAGTTTGGGGAAATCAATAGGTGCCAAATACTTCCAAAAAATATTTTTTGCTCTTTATTTTTTATTTTTAATATACCATATTTTATCTTATTTTTAAAAATATTTCTTTTCGTTTTTCTATTCTTTTATCGGCTAGTCCTCACACATTTTTTCCGGCAATCCAGGGACCGCCGCCACTAGATCCAACCGCTCGAAGCTCCCGTGCACAGCTCGAAGCTGCAGCGTGCCACCTTTCGCCGTTGGATCCGACAGCCCTAGGTCCACCGCCGACGGATCCGACCGCGCCATCAATGACGCCGCCCGACACCCCTCGAAGCCGCCGCTACTCGAGCTGCCGCCTTGGTGCCCGCGCGCTCTTCTATAGAGAGAGAGAGTGGCCAGGATGGGAGTAGATATATACGGCCTTCTCTTTTTTTTTTGTCCCGGGAGTAGATATATACGGCCTTCTCTTTTTTTTCTTCTTTTATATATTTTTATAGACGGTTTACCAGCTGATCTTTGCGAGCGGCTCTAAGAGGTGCCAGCCTGGACGGATTTCTGCTGCCGAGTCCGGTAATGAACCATTTGAAATAAAAAAAGGATCGGCACACCCGCAAAATTCCCCGTTGGATAGTGATAGAAGAATACATAATTCGTTAACCAACAATGGGCAAACTTTGGGGGCATCTTTAACATCAGTTGTATATATATATTGTATACCACTATGTTTCAGAATGTTGCAAATTTTCGTCGGCTCTACTTCAATTGTTCAGTGTGTTACTCTTATCGATGCTCCACGATCTTGTCCCAGAATTCACTTTGGCTTGTATGGGATAAGAATGAATTCTTCAGTTTTGGTGACATTTGACATAGTCATTTTCTAATTCCAGTAAAAATAATATTATTATATTTTAGTTGTATGGTGGTTGGAAATTGAATAGGGAAGGATCAAGTGAATCGAAAATAATTCAGCTATTTGGATATGGCTAATTGGCACTTCAGATACAAAAATTTTATTTTCTTTTAAATGTTTTGTCACATAGAACGGCCTATGGAGTATGGAATGCAATGTCTTCTATTATTCTATACAAACTATAGAAACCAACTCTGAGCTCTGTTCACTGTTGTTGATAGCGCTTAGAAGAAGTGAATAACCTACAGCAAAGTCTACGGATCAAAATTAATTACATAGATGAATCTTGGAAACCAGCTTCTTCTTGGACATCAGCTTCTTCACGATCAGCACCTCATAGATCTATGGACACAAGCCATCCTGACCCTTTTGATTTTCCACGTGAAACTTCCCACCAAGCTTTTTCTACACGCTCAGCACATCCATTTGAAATTCCTAATGCCTCCCATTCCTGGCAGAACCTTAAAATAGTAATCACATTTTTTTACATCAATTCAACTCTTAGCTATAGTCCTTCTAGATTTCTTAAATATTACTTTCCTCCAAGTTTGCGCTCTAGACCAAGGAGATATGTACTTATAGTGAAGAAGCAGGCATGTGTCCATGTCATCCACATAAGTTATCCACCAACAATTTCTGAACATTGTAAGAGGAAGAAAACGAAACTCATAGCCAAGTCATGGCCACTATGCACATAAAGCTAGAGAGCAACCAAGGGACATGATTATGCTATCTTCCGAATGCGCACTTGATTTGTTTGGTTCTTGTTACTTTTGAAGTTTTCCACGTACATGCATATTGTGCCAGAACGCTGAAAAGTACAAGCAACATATGATAAGATAATAATTTACCTCTGCATCTTAACAGAGTTTTCACAAGGTGTAGGTGTAGCAAGACTGCAAAACTTAAAGTTAATTTACTCACAGAAGACAGAACATACATGATTTCGTCCAATATGGATGTTTAAGCGCACGATCACATTCCGGGAATAATCCACTTGAAAAGCCATCATCAGATGCTCAGTCATGCACTAGTTATCCATTTTTGCACACTAAACCTCATTGATAATAAATAGGGGTACAATGATCTTAATATCATGTATCAAGAAGGTTATTCAGTACCACTCCGTAATAGATTCCAAGTCATAGTAGCATAGTGCTACAATAACTTATATTCTATAACGGAGATAGTATTATTCACATCTAAAGTAGTGAAGAATGGGAACAATTTTGAAAACCTCATTGAGCCACATCATCAGAAATTGCAGGCCGTTGGATTAAAATTTGAACGGTGGATCACAAGCAAGCAGGTAAAAAGGGAGAGGTTATAGACTTGGCAAATCTGGAGTATTCCAGATTCTCCTTGACTGGTCTCTCCCGTGTCTCTACTCTCCAGAGTCTCTCTAGAGTCTGCTTGACTGTCTATAAATACTACTAGCAGAAGAAGATAAGAATAACAACCACCTGAAAAGTCACCGGATAAAGAAAGAAAAGAAAAGCAACCACCGTAGAAACAAAAAATCAAGAAGGACAAAATCAAAGGTAAACAACTACGCATTACTCGATCGGTAGATCCTATACCCGTAGCCGATGTTCACGGCTGTCGTCTCTGCCTTCTCATGCCCTTTCTGCGTGGAGCCCTGGAAGCATCGGCGATCCGCCACCACCAAATGCCTAAGAACCACGCCGCCACGATCCTCATAGTTGCCAATCTGTCATGTCCTCCTAGCCATCCCCATCGGCTCCGTCATTACATCCACCATTCTCTACATCCGATCCAACATCAAGCACTCTTCGTCGTCTCCTCATATGCACCGGTCTTGTCTAAAGTAGTTAACGAATTAATCTTTCTCAGCCTATCGTTGAGCCGCATCATTAAAATATAGCTATTAGATCACACTAAGATGCAAGACTGGCCATCCGGTCCATATAGTGTAGCTTCCAATTGATCCACACAGTATTAGTGAAACATTGGTTCAGCTTGGTAGAAGGATAAAAGAAAATCCTGCTGTTACATGCGCAAGCAGCATGGGTATAAGCTGGAACACAACTGACAGAGTTACCGAGAAGTCCGATAAATTCTACTCTTCTTTTGTTTAATCCGTCTTACATATTTGTTGAGCCCTTCAAGTTATGATTGCAATTGCCCTTCAATGAGCAATGTTTCGAAACAAAAACATGTGGCTGGTAAACGTCGTATTTAAACCTTAGTTCCATCTAATTGTTTATTAAAATCTGATATATACCGTTAATCAAGTCATGTTTTTTTAAAACTAATTCTAAAATTTAAAGTACAATCCTATAGGGTCCAAAGTCGTGCAAAGCACGACTAAAATAGCTAGTAATAGATTAGAACATATCAAATCAATCACACCGGCTTAACCCAAACTCCCATTAACGATTTGAGTTGGGTTGGGTTGGGTTGGTTGTTTGGAGGTGTGACCTGCTCAACCCATCACTGACACCTCTCTCAAAATTTGTTAGTGCACGGCAGACGGGCGAGAAGAAGCAGCTTTGCGCCGACGCCACGTCGCTCATCCGCGCGGTGCGTCGTGCACCCGCAAGCACTCATCTCGGCTTTCCTGCTCCCACAATGTCAGTCCTAACTCCATTTGCCATCCCTGATGCTTCCTATTCACACGACCGAACAATACAAGAAGAACATATATTTCTGCGCACATAGTGTTCACAACTCTTCCATGGTTTCGGACATTTCTACTAGCAGACCTCTAAAATAAGATGAGTCTCTTCTTGTCTGCACCAATGAGTCATAGTTGGTTCACCAACAGTGCTCATTTCTAGAAGAAGTGAAGAACCTAGATCAAAGTCTATACGGGTGATCTGTACAAACTACAAAGATGAATCTTGGACACCAGCTTCTTCTATACGATCAGCACCTCATGAATCTATGGACAAGCCAGCCTGACCCTTTGATTTTCCACGTTAAACTTCCCACTCTTATTCTACACGCTCAACACATCCATTTGAAATTCCTAATGCCTCCCATTCCTGGTAGAACTTTAAAATACCAATCACATTTTTTATACCAAGTCACTCTTAGTCCTTCTAGTTCTAGATTTCTTAAAAATTACGAGCTGAGTTTTACTCCAAGTCTGCACTCTACACCAAGGAGATATGTACTTATAGTGAAGAAGCAGGCATGTGTGCATGTCATCTACATAAGTTATTCACCAGTATAAGAGGGAGAAAACGATATTCAAACCCAAGTTATGGCCATTATGCACATAAAGAGAGCAACCAAGGGGCATGATTATGTTTTCTTCTGAATGCACACTTGATTTGTTCGGTTCTTGTTACTTTTGAAGTTTACCACGTACATGCATATTGTGCCAGAAGGCTGAAAACTACAAGCGACATGATAAACTAATAAGCTACCTCTACGTCTTAACTGAGCTTTCACAAGGTGTGGTGTAGGTGTAGCAAGACTGCAAAACTTATAGTTAATTTACTCACAGAAGGCAGAGCATGCATGACTTCCTCTCCAAAATATGAAAACTAAAATGACCGGTAATAACATTTTGTTTGCACTGTTGTACAATAAAACTATTTTACCAGCATGTGGCTTATGATTTACAATCTTTCAAGCATTAGATACACTAAACATGAAAGGATGTTTAACAAAGCAATCACTTTACAGGGATCAATCCTTTTGTAGAGTTATCAGTAGATCCTCATTCAAGCACTAGCAATTCATTTTTTGCACACTAAATCATCTCATTGATAGTAATAAATAGCATGATATCCTCCACTCTTGCATGCTGTAAATACCTTTCAGTAATAGTTGCATACTGTACAACTAAGAGAAAGGTTAATACCTCTATTTCAGCAGAACATGCCAGAATAGCACATGAAACTAGGAAAGTAATGCTGGCTAGGTTGGAAGTAAGGCTTGCCAACTCTTATACATACCGTACTGGTATGAACTACATGTCACTACATACGACATACTATATAAAAAAAAAGGCTTCATCGATCCACCGATTCTTCCTATAAGCTTATCAAGGTTAAAGCAAATGTTTGGTCAGAATAAGAGGGAAAGGAAGTGCAAGAGAGCAGTGGCAGTCCACTCCTGTACACGGTGCAATTGCAACCATAGTATAGTAAATCACAGAACGGAAGGCATTAGGAACCCAAACTGAACCATGGAGAAGCGTGATTGAGGGGATGGGTAGACTCATGGTAGTCACTAGTCACTACCATCAGACATTTTAGCTCCAGAACACTATAACAAGAAGAGCTGATGCAAGTAGAAGGTAATGGATGCCAATTATGGTCAACCAAAACCATCGGACCAACACCACCGTCGGCTGTGGTGCTAGACCAGCAAAGACATGATTTTCACTTCATCCTTCGAATGGCGCAAAGACACTTCCTTCCTATCAGACATGCCAGGATTGATTATTCTGCTGACACTGGATGGTTGAACAAGCTAGCCATTGGTTTATGATACGGACAACCTCCCAGTCTTGTGAATGACTAAGCGCAGAGTTGTTTTCCACCCTGTGTCCAAAACTTAAATTATCTTGTGAGAACTGTAGATAGGTATTTCACGCTAACAATTGAGAACGATCGAGATCCATGCATGGCAAGCTTTGACAGGTGAGATAGTAGTGTTGGGACAGTTTGTCAGTGACCTTCTTCTTGTTTGTCTCTCACAGACGCAGGTTTCAATTAAATCAAAACTAGCACCATTTACCACCACTGATGCCTACCATTCCAAGCATGATCTTACAATAAGCTAACCGTGTCTTTGCACACACAGTGATCACATCTCTACCTTCTTTCCAAGGTTTCAGCCTTTGTACTAGACCTCTACGATAAGATGAGTTTTGTTCTTCGCTGCGCTATCGAGATGCTTGATACTTGTAATGGACGTCGGAGAGAAGGACGCATAATTATTTTTCGCCAACCATGTGTCCATGTCAAACTTTGGAGCCGTATTTAACCCTTGATTTATACTGCCATTGTGTGCAGTGCAGAAAAAAAAAAGTACGTTGAGTGTGTCAAGACCTACTGTCCCACCAATGCTAATATGATCTGGTCTCACAATTCACATAGACTTGAATGCACGGGATGCAACAATTTTCAGTTTCGGGAAGACTTTCATATGTTTAACTACAGAATCACTTTGCAGGAATCAGTCCATATAAAGAGCCATCAGCAAGCCCTTTAACATGAAACAAAAGCACATTGCCTCCCTGTCCAATAATATTTGGGGGCAATGGAAAATTCGGCAAGCCATTGTTCATAACTAGTCTTTGCCCTTCAGGCAGAGTTCAGACACGCTGCAGAGAGTATAGCTCGGAATTGGGAGGCACTAGGAACCTATGATGAAAGATGATGCAATGTGACTTAAGCGACGGCGGGCTTTCTGGTAGTCGTCAATACCACATTTGTTTTGCGCTCCAGTAATCTGTAGTTCTGTACGAGGAGACATTGTTTCTAAGCGCGTGAAACTCAGATGCCCCGCGTTGTTTGTAAAAGCATGAAACTATTGAAACATCATTAATAGTGTATAGTTTCATCCCAACTCAATTAGATCAATCATATACAAATATTTGTACTTAATTGCTAGCATAGAAAACCATGATAAAATTATGCATTGTAAGAGACTATTTCATTTACCAAACTAAATCATGTAGTACTCTTGATAACCGTGTGATGAAACTATACATTGAGACTGGCCTTATGATAATATTGGGTGGAAGAATTTTACTGGTGCAATTGTCTTAGATTTGAAATTTCTTAGGGATCCAATCTAAATACTAAAAAATACACAACAGTTAAGTGTCATGTGTCTGGTACATAGGGTAGAAATGTGATCTTTTTTTATTATCTAAGAAAATAGTCTTTTGTATTCACGTCGGTTTACCGTCGGTAAGAAATACTTTCTGATGGTTTCATGCCTACAAGGCAACTCTCAATTCATGTACATACAATGTATTTTTATATTTCAGAATGTTATTTTGGCCTCTCAAGCGACCGAGACTCGGAATTTTAAAACACTTTTCAAAATATTTTTAAATTTGAACTTTTTAAAAAATACTTTCGTGGCTGATCCTCAACAAGTAATTTAACCCCAAAACATTATGACTGGTGCACCAGATTTCTTCACAGCAGAAAGGAAAATTATGAAATACTATGAATTTGTAGGGCGCATGACTAACATAATTCAATTGTTACTAGATTATAATTTGGTCTACTCCGTGTTGTCACCACAAATTTCTTTTTTTTTCTAAAATAGAGGTACTCACCCTAGTATTTGTTGAAAGTCATTAAAATGTACTACAAGAAGTCTTGATTTGCTAGGGATACCAGTTTAGAGGGGCATTTAACTATTTGCCACTCTTACAAATAACACTTTAACAGAGTCTATGATAAGTGGGGTCAGCTGTGTCACTGACAGCGGCTCCGGATGGCATTTCATATACCATCCTATCCGTAAGAGTGACAAAAGATTAATTATTCCCAGTTTTAAAGTTAAAAGATAAGATGAGATTGCATCCTCGAGCTACTAGTATGTTGCATAATTAGCAAACTAAAATATTATGCGCACTTACAACCGTTTGTCCCAGTCTATTCAGATTCATCCCTTAGAAGTTGATACGACTGACGAGCACTCAGCTTAAGGGGAAGAAACACACATTATGCAGTACACACCGGGGTCTGGTACCAATTTGAAAACATGAGGCTGCAAGATGTTTCCTATGTCTTTCCTACCATTCTTCCTTCCATGAGCTCTATTTACAACCAGTGATGTCTCCCATTCGCAGCAAGATCGTACATAAAAAAAAACGTATTTTCATGTGCAGTGTTCATCTATACTATTTTCCGTTGTTTCAGTCATTCTAATATATAGATTTCTAAAATGGATGAGTTACACACAAAGAAAATGGATGGTATCATATTTAAAATTGACTTTGAAAAGGCTTATGACAAAGTTAAATGGCAGTTCCTCCAATAAACATTGCGAACTAAAGGATTTTCACAAAAATGGTGTAATTGGATTTCCAATTGGGTTGAAGGAGGAAGTGTTAGTGTCAAGGTCAATGATGATGTGGGTAACAATTTTCAAACTTGCAAAGGCTTGAGACAAGGTGATCCAATGTCCCCGATTCTTTTTAACATGGTGACTGATATGTTAGCCATTCTTATTGAAAGAGCCAAAAATGATGGTCAGATTAGAGGGGTGATTCCTCACTTAGTGGATGATGGTTGGTCCATCCTACAATATGCTAACGACACGATTCTATTTCTTAATCATGATTTTGAGCAAGCAAAAAACATGAAGGCCATTCTATGTGTGTTTGAACAACTCTCGGGGTTGAAAATAAACTTTCATAAAAGTGAAATTCTCTGTGTTGGGAGGGCTAAGGAAATGGAAAACCAATATAGACAATTGTTTGGTTGTAATTCTGGTTCATTTCCATTCAGATACCTAGGTATCCCCATTCACTATCGGAAACTACGAAATGTTGAATGTAAAGAATTGGAGGATAGGTTTCAAAACAAACTTAGCACTTGGAAGGGCAAAAGTATCTCTTATGGTGGGCGATTGATACTTCTTAACTCGGTTCTTTCGAGCCTTCTCATGTTCATGCTATCATTCTTTGGAATACCTCGAGGTGTGCTTCAAAGATTGGATTATTACAGATCACGCTTCTTCTGGAGCAGTGATAGTAAAAAAAGAAATATAGGCTAACTAAATGGGAATATATATGCCGGCAAAAAGATCAAGGTGGACTAGGTGTCCAAAATCTTCATACCATGAATAGATGTTTGTTAAGCAAATGGTTGTTTAAACTTCTCAATGGTGATGGCCTATGGCAGGATCTTTTGCGAAAAAATACTTAAAGGGTAAACCTCTCTCTCACATGTCACACAAACCAGAAATATCTCAATTTTGGGTTGGTTTAATAAAAGTAAAAGATCAATTTTTTCAGTATGAATCTTTTAGATATGGAAATGGGAGAGAGATAAGATTTTGGGAAGATACATGGTTGGGTTTGCAACCATTAAAATATCAATATCCCTCCCTTTATAATGTGGCTCGAAAGAAACAGTCTTCTTTGGCAGAGGTTATGAGTACTACACCATTGAATATCTCTTTTCGGAGGTCAATTGTAGGAGCCAAGCTAGTTAAGTGGAATGATCTGATTCATCGACTAGCTAATATAACTTTGTCAAATGAAAATGACCGTTTTATTTGGTCGTTAAATAAGAATGGCCAATTTTCGATAAAATCCATGTACAATGCGGCCATGACCTAATGTACAAATCCGCAAGAGGGTTTTATGGGAGTTGAAGGTACCACTGAAACTCAAAGTTTTTATGTGGTTTCTTCACCAAAAAGTAATTCTAACAAAATATAACCTGGCAAAAAGGAACTGGGGGAAACAAGCATTGTTGTTTTTGTAATGCACAAGAAACCATTCAACATCTTTTCTTTGATTGCCATGTTGTATGTTTTGTGTGGCGATGCGTCTTTTTTGTCTTTAATATCCCCCTCCCCGTAATATGAACCATATTTTTGGTACTTGGCTAAGGCGTTTGTCTAAACCTATAAAAAAATTGATTTTATTTGGTACCAGTGCTTTGTGCTGGACAATATGGCGTTGCCGAAATGATATGGTTTTTAATAACAAAAAATTGTCTACTACTATACAGGTTATCTAAAATTGTCTACTACTATACAGGTTATCTTTATGTTTTCCAGTTGGCTCCATTCTTGGTGTATGATGCTATCACAGGAGCAGCAGAATAAAATTTAGATAAAGTTTTATCAAATACCTATTATTCCTATTTAGCCAAAGAACCCAGTTCTACTGCCCTGTAATTGTTGGGAAGTAGATGCTCGGTTCAATGGGATAGTAAGTATTCATAAGGGCACAATCATACTATGTGCTGAGGAGTTCGGATATTAGGCATGTACTCACTCTGTTCCAAAAAATAAGTTTTTCTAGCCTTTAAATTTTGTCCCGTAAAACAAATCTTTCCTAACTAAATAGGTCCAATAAATTAATTGTAACAAAAATGATGCCCCTTTTCTTCTCTTTCCTTTTCATCTATTCACCCACTCAATTAAATTTGTGCATGTATGGTGGTATTAGAAGAAAATTTTAATTATTAAAAAGCACATTAAATAGGGGCATTGTGGTCATTTGTCTTGAATGCTAATTAAAAAAGCCAAAAAACATTTGTTTTATGGGACAGAGGGAGTAAAATTTTGTTGACCGCTGATCTCTTAATCTTGATTAGGAATTAAAAAAGAATCACGATTAGTTTTTGATTCGTGATTATTCAAAATTCTTGTTACTGATAAATGTTTTGCCCGGGTTTTCTTTCCTGCTGAATTGAGAACGATTGAACTGATGCAACTGTTTAGGATGATGGCACAGAGGAATTAGTTCATGCCGCAGGCGGCGATTTAGTGTCGCCGGCGTGCGTCAACGTCGCCACGTCGGCGAGCAAGCCTGAACTCCAAACTCCCGGGGACGTCATGCAGCGTTATTTTCTGGATGAAGGAATTGTCTAAAGTACCCTTATTACTCTTTAATAAAAGAGTAAATTACGTTGGTGATATATAAACTTGTCAGGTGGGTGCAATATACTGCATAAACTTGTAAAATGCTTGTTTGGGTGCATAAACTTGTCTTGTGTGTGCAAACCAAGACTAAAATGGTACAATATAACTAATTTTATTGATTTAAATGTTGATTGGGATGCTACTTTAAACATCTAAGCATGCTTGTCAGATTGATGTTGTGTTAAAAAATCTATTCAGTTACGGATGGACTAAAGAAAAATATTTGCATAAAAAAGCTAGTAAAACACCAAAAACTATATATGCAAGGGATAGAGATATAGAAGAATAATATAGTTATTTACAAATATATAACGTCTAATCATTGCTTTCGTATGTGCACATTATATGTTACTATGTGTCCAACTTAATAAAATATTTCTTGTAGTATCATTTTAGTCTTTGTTTACACACAAAAGACAAGTTTATATACCAAAATGAATATTTTGCAAGTTTATGTACTAAATCATATCTACCTAACAAGTTTGTGTATTTTTAATGTAATTTACTAATGTCCAAAGGTATTTTCTAATCAACGCTCAGCTATTGTTTCGGCTACACTACTACCCACTCGTAGTATAGGGTACCGTAAAATCGCCCTACTTTATGATTTGGACAGCTTCCAAGTAGTGTGAGTATATGGTTTTCCATCTGCGTCTAAAACTCGCAAATTTTATGGGAAATGAGAGAGTCTTTTCACTCTGAGAGTCATGGCGTGTTAGCTTGAGAAGTCGATGTTCGAGCAGTTTGCCATCCATCCACCTACAGAAAACTTACAAGGCTCAATCAGTTGCGTGGTTTTTTTTTCAAATTGTCAGGCACTTGGTTATTAAAGTAAACATGCTTCAATTCTTGAGTCGGTGCCTGTTTTCTTCTATGATGCCTACCGCTGGAAAGAATGGAAGTCAGTAATAGCTCAAGCAATTTGGATGTCAAATTATTACCTCATAGGAACTATTCATTTTTATCCATTTATCATTATTGCTAGCTTTATTATATTAGAGCAGGAAATATCTTCCCAGTTAACCTCTATGCGAACAAGCTACAGAATCACACATCTGAGAAGACAATGCTCTCAATCTGTACTTGTCCTCTGAGCAACATCGCTGTTGGTAAGGCGCATTACTTCAACTTATGCTGGTATATAAAATACCACTCAATTCGCAATATGGAATCAAAACTGTGAATTGTTTGATTTCGTACCACGTTCATTACTTTTCTCATTTTTTTATATTCCTTTTTCGTTTTACTTTTTCTTCTCAGCTGTTGTGACCTTTTTACCCCTGCTGCTTTAGAAATCTGACATTATTCTGGTTCATCAGTACAATCGCCTTGCCAACAGTTCTTGCAAAAACATGCTCAAGTCCTGGCCATGTTTAATCAGACCTAACATGTTAAGATTTCGTTCATATGCATGTGCAAACATGATCGATTTTTGGACAAAATGTCAGTATGGTCAGGTTGTGCCATACATCTACATACATATAGTCCCAGGCTATTGAACATTGTCTGAATTCTGATTTCATCACTTCAACAGACCAAAACAGAACAACATGCTTCTTCTACATTGGACAACTTCATGCCACATTACGTTTCAGATCAAATTGCACATTTGCACAATACCATACATACAGTAGTGTTTTTTTTCTCCTACTTATATATTGGCATATCGCCAACAACACAAGAACTACCAGCAGTAAAAAACAAAAAAAAAAATACGTTAGCACTGTACGGTGGTGGCGTCAGCGACGAACAAGCGTCGGAGGCACCGCGATGGATCAATGTGGAGCAATTATACCGTAACACCAAAACCACGCAAGTCTGGATGCCACTAAACTACCTAACCTTGTTAAAATAATAAAATTTCGGCATCAACTACTTTAATAAAAAAAGATTCGCGGAAGCATAAATATATACATATCAAGGTTATATTCCAAAATATACTAATAGGCATGAACAATCTATGAATATTGATAAGCTCATAATCAATAACCTAGTGTTTAATTAATCCCTTAATACATTAAACTCAATTGTTTTATGACTATGTCATAACATGTATGAAACAAGTGAAACCATCACGTGTAGAATTGTAGCTACTCCCATCCCCTCATGCAAACATGCCACATCAAGGTACCTAAAAATACTATAAGGGGGTGAGAATAAATGTCAGTAAGCAAACTGCTTAAATAAGCTATTTAAACTACAAGTTTATTATAACAATGATTTAATAAACGATAGTACAACATTATTTATTTATGACATAAAGAATAACAGATTTCATAATCTTATCCATGTAGATAACCCAAACCTGTATAACTTCATAAGAAGGAAACCTTCTCAAGATAAATTCAATAAATATACAACGTATATATATTCCAGAATACAAGTGCATATGCAAATGCAATGTGATGCCATGATAATCCTGCCTTCACACCCAACAAGGTGTGAAGCTGCATCGTATTACGACAATATACGATGTTGTATCGGTACGGTCGCAACCATATGTATGCGACAAAAATCCAAATGCAATGCAACTGTAATGTCAATGTAATGCGATGCAAGATCACAATGGAAAACCATACCATACCATAATCCTTGATACCACAACCGTATTACAATTAAATAAACACCATATAGCACTATCCTTCATATAGAGCATATATGAAATAAATCCATAACCATATAATCGATGTAAACATGAGTGAGAATAAGTAACTTCTTCAGCATATCTTGGTTATTGATATATATTAACTCAAGGTGGAGGTAGAGAAAATAACAAGTCAAACTGTAACCATTGTTATGTTTACTTGCCTTAAATCAAGAAGACACGGTTACAAGCATGATCCGAACCACCACAACCTATTTTAGCAAATAAAACCTTAGCATACAAACACTCGAATGCATATAATGCAATAGATACAAACTTATAAGCCATACCCCAAAAAACTACAAAACAAAGAAAGTGGCTCTCGATTAACTGCAACACTGCCACTTCATATTTTTGTATCTTTAAAACTAAGAAGGTTATGAATACAAACAAATACATTATGGAGATCTACAACCAAATATCTACAACTTTTATGTATGAACTATATTTTAATTTTATCATTTAAAGGTCCTAATCTATACTTAAAACTAGGGCTAAGCATTTGCCCCAAAATTCAAACAGCAAACAGTAAAAACTCTATATCTCAAGATTTAAATATCCAATAATTATGTAATTTACCAATATGGAAAGATAAAAACAAATACTACAACTTTGTTTATAGTCCTAAAATCTAATTCAGATGTTTAGAACCTTCAAAATCAGTTCAATCTACTACTATCCAGATTTCGTCAGAAAAAGGCATCTTCATGCCCTCACCGAACCCCTATAAATCTGCCCGCGAGCAGAATTACTAATCCGAAGCATAGCAACAAAACCTAATTAATTAAACCCTAATTACCCACAAATTGAAACCTTAAAACACAACCAAAACAACAATAAACAGTGAGGGAACCTCACCTAGGGTTTTATGGAGAACAACAAGAAGACGACAGCGAAACACCAATCTAGCCCACCATCTTACTCCTCTTCCTCTACTCATTCCGTTTTTCTACTCCACTTACTGATTTGTGTTGCGGTAGAGGAGATCCATGGAGGGAGAATAGGCTATGGAGAGGAAGAAAGAATACAACACCTTACGTGGAGGAGAGGAACGGCAATGGCGGCGGCATGGGGGAGTGGGAGCCGATCCCCTCTCTCCCTAGGGATAAAAGGTGGGTTGCGATAGTGGGCCGGGCTATTGGATCTAGGCCCAGGTTTAAATTAACACAATTCTCTTAAATTGCATCTTTTTATTTTCTTTTATAAAGCAGTCAAGCCGAAAACCAAAACCACATTAGCAGTATTAATTCGGGGTATTACATATACCATGTCACTCTGTTTTTGACTGCAATATTCAAAACAACTTCAGCAACGCCATCAAAATCTCCATTTGAAATTCCTATTATCTCCCATTCTTATCATACCAAATGGAATTTCACACAACTTACATACTCTTAGTCTATCCACTCGATTTCTCAAAAAACAATAGCAGAGTTTTCTTGTTGGCCTTCTTTCCACTAGATTGAGACAGTTTTCTTCTTGGCCAGCACCATGAAGATGTACTTATAGTCAAGGCCCCGTGATACAAGTGATTCATGGCGTCCTCATATATAAGCGGTTCACCAACCATGCGTAGACATTGGAGTCAAAAGAAAATAAAAAAGAAGAGCTCCAATCCCAATTAACTTAGTGGGAAGTTTGGAGGGTGGAGGCGGAATGGGAGTCTCCACCCTCCAAACTTCCCTCCGTGTCTTCCTTATAATCAGGGGAAAAAAACGCGTGCACATCACAGTTGAAGCGGCAAATCATGCCATCTTCTGAGCAATATCATGTGCTCAGAGGATTCAAATCCACGAGTCCATGATCACCACAACCAACATCATAAGATTAAACTCAAAATGGTGTCACAAAGTGCACCAGAATAATCACCATAATGAGCAAGATTGCCAAATTCTAGACCAGATATACAGAAAAGTGTATGAAAAATTATGATTCCTTTGCTATATGTGCCATTTTGACCATCGTGTTTTCTTATCATACCGAATGGAAAAATTATGATTTCTAATAAACAATCGTGTTTTCTAAGAGACGGTTCCATTTTGACCACCATCATATTCATTCACAATGCTTGATGGCTCCCGTTCCCAGTAGGAAAAGTTAACTGCATTTTCCTACACCTATGTTCATCGCTACCTTCTTTAATTGCTCAAGTCTTTTTAGTACAAGATTTCTACAATGAGATGAATTTTGTCTGCACCATGGAGATTCTTTGTACTTATTGTGGACATCTCAGGGAAGCATGCATCACCAACCATTTGTAAACTTTGTACTCATCTTTAACCCATTGTGTGCAGAAACACAGCATCACCACATACAAGTATGGTGGGTGTTTCAGCATATGACATTCTCATCAGTTCTACTTTAATCGCTCAGTGTGTTACACCTACATTACTCTGATGCTTCATGACCTCATCACAAAATCCACTTGAACTTCTGTGCAACGCAGGAACTTTTCAGTTACACAGCGGTTTGGTATAGTCATTTTCTAAATTCTAATGAAGATAGTGTGCTCTATGCCCTAGAGTTGGGAAGAATGGGAAAGGGTATGCTAGAACCAATAATAATAGCTCAACCCTATTTGGATGGTGAATAAGTGACTTATAGGATCTATTCCTTTTTTCAATTCTATCCTCATTGCTATAGATTTATTAGTTATCCTCTATAGAACAAGCTACAAAGTTGCATCTGTTAGCAGATAAGGGCAAGTACAACGACGAGACAGCAGCCGTCGACTCGCGCCATTCAATACATAAACGTCCGACGTGGCCATCATTTACTCAGGAAAGAGAGCGTTGCCGTCGCTTCGTTCGTCTACGGCAACTGCGTGTGCATGGCCCGAGGCGAGGCGCCGAGTCCCGTCGCGCGTTGTACGCCCAGCTGCTGGTCGTCGACGGCGAGGCTGATCCGATGCTCCCGGCGGCGCCGCTCATCAACTCGAGTTTATCTCGCTCAAGTCCTCACAAACCACCCCCAATCTCTCCTCAATTCCTTTTGATTTTAAACACAAACTTTCCTTGAGCCGATAACCAAATTGAAAGCTGGTATATGGGGCTCCAAATCTTGTATAACTTGTTCGGGCAAAAGATCAACCGTCAACTCAGAATTGATCTCTGAAGATCGGGGGAAAGACTCGACCTTTGAACTGTCCATCGGTGTTCATTGAATTCATATTTCTCAGTGTGATCCATCCATTTTTTTAGTAGGCTCAAATAAAATAGCAAAACTTATCTAATTCCATCCAAATTTGGCAGGATGATAATACACGTATGCAAGATTCTATTTTTCATCTTATAGTTGCATACTTCATATGCAAAAATTGGAGAATCAAATTACTACTTTATTATATCATATCATGTATTCTCAAGAACCGTTTCATATGGATATATATTGTATATATATTTGGTGTTCTCATAAAAATTATTTAAATATATCATGTGTTCTCTCATGTAAGCACCAAAATGGTTACAAAGATCGAATTATGTATTAGATCACAATGATTTATGTGTCCAAGGATGAATTAAATATCTTGAAGACAACCAAACAGACAATATTTGTCTAAGCTGTTATACAAGCTGTCTATTTAGCTGTCTGTATATGACAAAAAGACAGCGGCTATCTAAACTGTTGTACTTGCCCTAATGATCTGGAGCTGCCCTCTTGAGCAGCATAGCTATTGGTAAGGCATTAACTAGTGAGTCTCAGAGATGGGTCGTAATTCAGCCCAAATATTGCTCACGGATTTAATGAGATGAAGTTTCCCAATTAGTATCAATTATACCATGTTACTCTTGTTTTCGACAAAGTGCCTGCTACCACTGCACCACAGTCAAGCACCCAATTTAAAATTCCTAATGCCTCCCATTCTCATGTACTCGTGTACGGAATTTCCCACACAACTCGTGTACTCTTAGTGTATCCACTTGATTTCTCAAATAATAATAGCAGAGTTTTCTTCTATGTACTTATAGTAAGGCCTCAAAGAAGAACATATAGACATTTGCTTCATGGGTCCTCATAAGTGATTCACCAACCATGCGTATGAGCAGAAGCGGCATATCATCCTACCTTCTGGGTCACTTGATTTCTTCAATTCCTCTTACTTTCTTAGTTTATTGCTTACTACCTTAAATGCATAATGTGCTAGGACTGAAATCCACAAGCAATATCATAAGATGATTATTAAACTCAAAACAGTGTCACAAGGTGAATCAGAATTATCACCATGATGAACAAGATTGTCAAATTTCTGAGCAAATAAGAAGGAAATATATGAAAAACTATGACATCTTTGCTATAGGTGACATTTGATAAAAAAAAATAATTTGGCCAAACATTCAGAAACAACAAAAGAAAGGCTTCATTAACTACTAGTTAATTTACTCACAGAACATACACGACTTCCTCCAAACATGAAAATTAAAATGACCTGTTAAAAAATTTTACATGTACAAAGAACTATTTTAGCCATGTGCCTTATATAGCTTATCTTCAAAGCATTAGATACACATGAATGGATGTTTAACCGCAGAATCACTTTGCAGGAATCAGGCCATTTGAAGAGCCATCAGCAGGTCCTTTCCCGTCGAAAACAGATTGCCTCTCTGTCTCTGGTCTACCAATTGATTTTGGAGGCAATGGACAATTCGGAGTACCGTTGTTCACGCTAGTATCACCGTTCAGGCTGAGTTCGGACATGCTGTAGAGTTGGTCGATATGTACTGGAGGTTTTGAGTGCACTGACACAGGCTTGAAAAAGCTCATATGGCTGCTAGATATCATCTTCTTCTATGGATTTCCTAGGAGCAGGTTCCATTTTTACCACCATCATATATTCATATCCATTTACAACCCTTCATGCCTCTCATTCCTAGTAGGAAACGATAACAGCATTTTTGCACACTATGTTCATCTCTACCTTCTTATAGTGCTCAAGTCTGTCTATCATATTCCTAAATAAGATTAATGTTGTTCTTGTCTGCACCATTTAGATGCTTTGTACTTGGGCCATCTTAAAGAAGCATGCTTCACCCTGTGTGCAAGTATGTTGGGTGCTTCAGAATATTGCAAATTCTCATCAGTTATACTTCCATTGTTCAATGCGATACACCTACATCACTATGAGGCTTCATGACCTTGTCACATAATTTCACTAACTTCTGTGGAACAGGAGAACTTTTCAAGGCGATTTAAAACAATCACTTTCTTTTCTTTTCTTTTTCTTTGAAGAAAGTGTGTTCTACAATGGTCTGTGTTGAAAAGAATAGGAAAGGTCACAAGGGTAAAACTCGAGTGAATGCTCAAACTAATTGGATGCCCAATTAATAACTCGTATAAACTTTTTTTTCCATTCTATCCTAGCAGTAAGCTTCGACATTGTGTAGCGCAGTAGGATCAAGGCTACGTACGCACCGACAATCTCTTATCCCTGAGCCTCTTCGTTAACTAGCTCGTCTAAAAAAATATAAATGCGAGGTTAAACAAGCTCAGCCCCAGGCCTTGTTATTGTCTAGTACTGTAATCCCTCCGATTATTTGAAAAAACGTTGTTCGAAAAAAAAGAGTAGTACACTTTAGTCGCTAGACAATGCTCTACACCTGTAGATGCCCTCTTGAGCAGCATTTGTGCAAGATACTACCTCATCAATGGAGTATAGTTCGCCAATTAATATTGAATATGGCCAGTCGCTGTGGTTTTTTACCATTCACTCAATACCTGCTTCTGTAACACAATCATGCTCTCCGTTTGAAATTCCTAATGCCTCTCATTCTTATGCTCCAGTACCTAATGGAATTTCACACGAGTCACTTTTACTCTTGCCCTTCTGATTAGGATAGTTTTCTTGTCTTACACGAGTCACTTACTCTTGCCCTTCTGATTAGGATAGTACTTATATAGTGTAGGTCTCCAAGAGGACATTTGGTTCATGGTTTCCTCGTTTCAGTGTTTCATCGAACCATTTGCAGACATTGAAGCCAAAAAAAAAAGAAGAAGATACGATCCCCATTAACTTAGTGAGGAAAAAAAAAAGCTCCCAGAGCAATTAAATTAGTGAGAAAAAGTAAAGGACGTCTTCCATATAATC
>CM002486.1:2006560-2040930 GCA_000325765.3 Leersia perrieri | reverse complement strand
AGGTGTATTGTGTGTATCGGAAAGAGTGATGTCCTCATCAGTATCAGGCCGATCAGACCGCCGGTTCAACGTCGGTCAGACCGGTCCATCCCGAAAAACACTTCTCAACCAAAAATCCTAATATCTATCAAACCAAATTAATAACCAATAGTTCATCACAAATTATATAATCAAAACCATTGATTTTACAATCCCCACTCTCCATTAGTTGCTCTTCGGTTTATAAGCCGAGCCAAAATTTAAATTTCAAACTTGACTTTAGAGTTAATTTTAGAGATTTTTTGTCATAATTTTTTAAAAAATATTTTTAAACCACAAAATAACACATCTACTAAATCTTTTCCTCATAAATTATCTTTTTTAATTGTAAATATGTATTTTCCATATAGGTCTTTAGGCGAAAGAAATGATAGGGCAAAACAGAAGGTAACTTGTAGTCTACCGAACCATTAAAACCCACTAAAATAGCAATGATACAGCAATATAACAAGTATTTTCAGTGAGTGAATCTACATATATATATATACTCTCTCCATCGAGTGTAGATGTAAGATTTTGATAATTGAAATTTTTATTTACTTTCATTAAAAACTTACCACTTCCAAATTGATTTTTTTATTACTTTCAGTTAAAAACTTCCATCTTCCAAATTGAAACGATTGGTCACCAAGTAGCCCTTCCATAGCTTATTATACTAAACAGCATATTTTCCTGAATGGGCAACTATTATCTTACAAGGAAGTACCGTTTTCTTGTAAGGAGTTCAATGTTCGATAACGACAAATTTCTATAACAATTGTGACCACGCATAATTTGATACGGTTCTCCACGGATGAAATTGTTGCCACGTGTCCACTTTCAGGAGATTCCATATCTACTTACTAAATCTTTTGACAAATCATACATACATGATGCAAAGAATTAATTGAGGAAGCAGACACTCATAATCTCATATTATGATTGGGGACATGATCGGTGGATGATGGCAACATCAGCCACATACCAACCTCTCCTTTACTTCTTTCTTTCCTTCTTTGTGTTTGGGAAAGTGCATATGCATGGATGGATGGATGGAGGTGTTGAAAGGATAAGGGGATCTTCTTGTCTTCTTTTTATCTTGTGCAGATTTGTGTTGTGTTGTTGCTTGGGGATTCAGCTCTCTGATGAATTGTGAGCCACCAGAGCCATGACCCAGGTGTTTTGATGGACACCACTAAAATACAATTGGCAAACGTGTCGGATTGAAAGAGGAGCGAAAAAATAGATGAAGTCAAGAAGACAGGGGAGTATGTGGTGGTGAGACATGGGGATTTTGGTTCAATCATGAGCTGCTTGCTTGGTCTGAATGTGGAACACCAAGTGCAGACCGAAAGCACATATGTGTTATGTGCTCACCGTTTGAGCAGTGATTTCCTTTAGAAAGCATCATTTTGGTTTTACTACAAAACAATACTCAATTTATCTATAAACTTAAGCATTTATAGTTATTAATCTAGACACATGTATGTAATGTTGAATTTAATAAAATAAATTTTATGATATAAATATTGATACATTATTCTATAAATAATTCAAACATCAATAAGTTTGACTTAAAAAACTCAAAACGACTTACATAGCAGGAGCAAAGGAGAAAGAACAGGGAACACACGCATCAGTAAAAGAGAGAAACGGTATGGCAGAAACATGATATCAGCAAAATGCATTTTTCAGAAAAATAGCTTTTTAGGAACAAGCATACGGCATACGCGTTTGCATGCGTACAAAAGACATTAATTAACACACCGACATGACAGAAAATTGGTAAGCCTTGGAACATGGATGGCAGCTCATGACCTACGTGTGCCACGAAGCACGTCAGTGACGTCACACTCCATTGCCCGCATGTATGTATGCTACAGTAAAAAATTGAATTTGAGTTCCTTTTCTTTTAATAACTCAGAAAAATATACTCCTTCAGAGGTTTTGCTAGACTTATGGAAAGAGGTGCATGGATGTGGCCCGCACTGTATTTGGGCCAGCCCAAGAAAACGCTTCAGCTATGCGATTGGTCGTCCATAATAAATTGATCAGTTATTGGGGCCTTCTTTGAGGCACAACTAAATTTTGTCTAGCTACTTTTTTTTTTTGAGAAATTTGAACCTAGCTACCTTAAAAGTACAGTGTAAAATTATTATGGTATTGATCATATGCATTCAGCTTATAAACCACAGTCTAAAAATATTCTCTAAGCATGCCTTTCGCTGCCAGCCGACCATATGAAACAATTTGGACAAATAAAAAAATATATTTGCACCTTATTAATTTACAATCATCAAATGCACATATCAAATAGGATTTTGTATCCATAGGGATAATTTTTATACAGATTAAATAAAGCCCTAACTATTGTTAAATATTACTACATCTATCCTAAAATAATTAATTACTCATATAGTATATATTATGATAACCGGTGCCTTCGCGGCGTCATCATTTGTATGTTGTTTGATACAAAGTTCTTCTCTTTTTAGGCAGGGTGTGTAGGTGCCGCGTGTGACGAATCATTTTTTTAATAGTAGAAATGAGCAACCACTTTCAAGAATCATCCAGATGCTAAGCTGTCTACACATAAGCGCACGCCTAAAACAAACGTTGCTTAGACTATCCCTTTTTTAGCTCAGTATTTGAAGGAAATTCCTTTTGTGTCCTTATATATTTAGCTAATTCCATTCATGTATATGAGATTCGCATAATGCTGTAATTTCTTCCATACCCTAAATTTCTATATCGATCCCTTGTTCACTCATGGGTGTGTTTGTTTGTTGCTAGTACGGGAGTGAAAAAAATATGGTGGCAGTGCGTAATTGTCTTAAATTTGGAAAAATAGATTATTTTGTTTTTTCGATAACTTTCGTGTAGAAATTTTTCGCAAAAAAGTTTCATTTAGTTGTTCGAGAAACGTATATATGGAAACAGAGAAAAAATACTGTAGGAAATTTCCGGCACTTTCGTTTAGAAACATGCGAACAACGATCACGAAAATTAAGAAATACGAGGAACATAATATTTTCAAAGGAATCGTGAAAATGGGACACAAATTTTTCACTAAAAAACAAGTGCAAAACTGAGAATTGAAAAAAAAAGCTACTTAGTTATGAAAAAAACATATTAACTTGAGATGAGGGATAAAATTTTCATTTAATTGCATCTTATATGTTAACGAACGAGACATTCCATAAAAAAATTATAGGTTTTCACAATGTCCAATTTTTAATTCCACAAGAACTACTAGAAAATTTTAACATATAATTAAAATATTACTACCTCCGTCCTAAAATATACTTCCCCCATCTCAAATTACAAAAACATCTAGATGTAACACATCTTAGTATTATAACCTTTAAGCCACATCTAATACCGTCGATGTGTGTGCACGACACGCAGGGATCCCAGGGACCCTTTTTGTTTGGCACAGGGGGTGCGGTATACTAAGGCTTGAGTCAAAGAGAAGAAGAAGGTGAGGAGGAAAGAGAAAGCAATTAGCACATAACACAAAGATTTATACAGGTTCGAGCCATCAGGAAAACGTAATACCCTACTCCTGTTTTTGTTCTTACCAGGATTTGGTGTGGTGATTTTTCTATGCTACAACCAGAGTATTCTCTAACTCTTCGGCCTATCTCGTTTTCTTCTACTAGGATGGAGTTCTTTCATGGAAGGGTTGGAGCGAAAGGCTAAAGTAAGCTCTCGATTTCTTAGGTGTCGAACCTCTTCTACGATGGACTTGGCCTTCTTTTATAGTGCAAGGGATACCACAAACCTCCTTATCTCATGCCTGACTGTGGAATGGCTATCGCTCAGTCTTGTCGGGGTCAGGCCCCATTCTACCAAAGCTTAGGGAGTTTCCTTCAAAAAAGAAGCTGAGGGGGTTGAGTGCAAAACCGCTCCTTCTTTCGGTGGCGAGTCAGAGCCGACCCGACGCTTCCATCCGCCACGCCACCGACCGCCCGCCGCGTCACACCTCACACGCCGCCGCCGCCGCCGGCCGCCGGCGCCACCGCGAGCAGGAGAACCCTCCCTCCGCCTGATTCCGCGCGCCAGCATCCCATGGGCAGCGTGGGCGGCGGCGGCGATGAGGAGTCGGCGGTGCAGGCGGAGGAGTCGGCGGCGGGGGGCGTCGACGTCTGGAGCGACGCCGTCTTCTCCCACGACCCCGACCACCTCCTCGTCATGGTCCACGGCATCCTCGGCAGGTTCGTGCCTCGCCCGTCTCCTCCTTTCCCTTTCTCCCCATGGCTGGTTCAGTTCAGAGATCGAATCCTTTTGTTGATCGGGTGGTGATGAGCGGCGCTGCGAGGGGGATCGAGCTAGCCGAGCAGATAAAAATGTTTCAGAGATCGAATGTGGGAGGAATCGATTCGTTTCCTGTAGAGGATTGGTTCTGATACTGAATTGGTCTCCGAATTTTTGCTGGAAATGTGGGGGATTAGGTTGCGGTTGTGTCTTCAGTTTGATCGATGCTGGTGATTCCCCCATATGGGGTCTTAGAAAAGGGGTGTGCTTTATGGTGAATTAGAATCAGATGGCACATTGCTATTCAGTTTGATTGTTTTTCCGGCCATACTTTGGTAAGGCAAAATTTAGATTTTGTTTGTGGGGTGGGAGATTGGTTTGTGCTAGTGTTTAATCTTGTGAGGAGCGACATTGTTCCCGTTTGATCGAAGAACATGACACTGCCACTTTTGTTACACGAATTGACACCAGGATTAGTGAGAGGAGAAGGATCAGTGTCAACACTACCTCTCTCTGTAGCCTGTATTTGATAATATGCCAATGCAAAGTTATATACTTACATCATCAAGCTCCGGATTATTTTATAAGCATAGGATTGCCTTCATGGGAGATTGAAAAGCTTGCAGCTTGTAAACGGGGTACCAGAGCTGAAATATTACTCACCAAGGTTTGCCCATCCTTTCATATGAACCAGTCAGTCATCACTTGTCCCTTACCTTAGGCCTCCACCCTGTCATCTCTGTTGCCAATGTGATAATTTTCTTTGGATGTTGGCTGCCATCAAGCGAAAACTAGTATGGGTTTCCATACATGCAACTCTGCATGCTGTTTAGTGCTGCATTCTAGTTCTTCGCTAAAGCCAACAATTGCTCATCCTCTCATCAAAATCACATACCTATTTTTGTGAGAAGTTGTATTGCTTAACTAGTAACCTTTGTTCCCCAAATACTCTTTGCTTATTGTCTTTTCCCCCCAATTGTGCAGTAATGCTGACTGGCAATACGGAGCTAATGAATTCGTGAAGCAACTTCCTGATGCTGTAATCGTGCACTGTAAGTTGTTACATTTTATGTTTTCCATTGCTGGCTAAACTTTCCAGTATTAGTGACTTGTTTTTCAATTTGCAGGCAGTGAGAAAAACATAAACACCTTGACTCTAGATGGTGTAGATGTTATGGGGGAGCGTTTAGCAGATGAGGTAAGTAGCACCTGCAGGCAGCATATGTTTTGAAATTGAGAGGCTACTATCTGTAGGCTAGCTGGTCTATCATAGTGTTTTTTCATTGAAAGGATGTTGTGATTAAAACTTCTCTGCGCCCATCACAGAACATAAATATAATATTATCAATAGTATTGGAATCTAATTTCTACCCTTCTATTACTCAGGTGATTGATGTAATCAGTCGAAAGCCAGAACTCACCAAGATTTCCTTTCTCGCACACTCTGTTGGAGGATTAGCAGCAAGATATGCAATTGCAAAGCTTTATAGACATCCAAATAACACACTCAAGGGTGAAACCAAAGGAACCATCTGCGGGTTGGAAGCAGTGAACTTTATAACGGTAGCAACACCTCACCTTGGGTCTCGAGGGAACAATCAGGTAGTTTTGTTGACTTCTTTTTCATCTATTTCCTTTTCATTTCAACAATCGATTGAGTTCCAATTTTTCACATAGCATGAGGATGATGCCAGATGTTGTATATCATGTTTATGTTTGATAAAATGCTTTGGAATTTATTCCGAACAATGTCATGGGTATTGGGCTGTCGAGGCAGGGTTCCTGGGTACAAGATTGATCTATTGCTTACCCTAATCTAGAAGACCGTCCCTCCTTATATAGAGAGAGCAACTACAGACCTAACCCTATCCTATATGGGCCTTGACCTATCGGCCCAATACCCATGACAAACAATTTGCTCATTTGTTTTATTTATCCATTTTTCTGTTTGCAATAGTTATCATGTTCTTTCATGCATCATGGATTGACAGTCCATCAGGGTCATAGTTTTTTTAAGTACCAGATATGCCATTGCTCATAAGTGTTTTTCTACCTTCAGAGCATTTGACATCCCATGTATAAATTTTTAAGAATGCCCATTATTTCTTATAATATACACAAAAAGAGGCTTGTGCTTCTTGCCCTCCAAGTTCTAAGATACTTTTTTTTTGGTAACTTGTGCAGTAGAACCATTTTACTAAGTTGCATACTTATATTCTTGAAATATTTTCCGATTTTACTCGATATAAAAATTCCCATTCCCTTTTCCCTTGTGCTTCAGTCTGTATGCTATATTCAATGAGCATTTTGCATAATATCCACTTGTATTGTAGTGAACTGTTCTCTGTCCTTACTGTTATGAATTAGGTTCCTCTCCTCTTTGGGTCAATTGCAATGGAAAAGGTTGCTTCTAGTGTAGTCCACTGGATATTTAGGAGAACCGGGAAACATCTTTTTCTTACTGACGATGATCAGGGAGAACCACCACTGTTGCAGCGTATGGCTGAAGATTATGGTGATCTTTACTTCATGTAAGGTTTATGATGCCTTTGTTTCCTTTGGATTATTTTTTTTCTTATGTATTTATACTTCCAATTATTTTGTTTATTGTAGCATGCATTTGTCTCTAATAACTAGACTAACTCTGGCTATAACTATTACTTTTCTCAGATCTGCCTTGCGTGCATTTAAACGACGAGTGGCTTATGCAAATGCTGACTGTGATCGTATCCTTATTATTTAAATATCTTAGTTTTTTTATTTAGTGTTAAAATTTCTAATCTTAATTTAGACCTTTTACTCGTCAGTTCTTTAAATCATTGTTAAGATATTGTTGGCTGGAGAACATCTTCTATCAGAAGAAATGCTGAGCTGCCTAAGGTATTTTTATTAATTCTGAGTGTTCTGGGCCATTTGCCCAAGAAGGGCAAGAAAAATTAACTGTAGCAGCATTCTTACAATTAAGCGCCCATTTTGGCTGTTCATGATGTGCAGTGGGAGGAATCAATATCTGAAAAGTACCCCCACATTGTACATGAGGAATACTCGGAAGAACTCAATGATGAAACATGTCAAAATTCTGCAACAAATTGTGATTCAGACATATTGGAAGGTTAGTTTAGATAGTTGCAACTTGCAACAGAACAGTTATAACATTTTGCATTCGTACCATATGCAAATTATGATCTTGTTTGCTCAGTCTTCCCATATAAATTGAGTAAATCAATGTAATACTGCTGATATCAACTACACCGGTTTAGAGTTGAAACAACAAAATGCAGTGTTACTAAATTTTAGTAATTGTCATTTCAGTATTATTAAGCATCTATTAATCTTTTGGATGGAACAAAATTATGTTGAAAATGTTGTTTTGAGTGATGCTGAATTGAACCCATGCCATTTGAACTGGAATATTTCAGATCAAGTGCATAATAGCATAGTCAAGTGAATTGTGAAAAAACTGTGTAATGTTACACTGAAAATTCACGTTTAGCAGTAGGTCTAGGTGGTTACTGAGAATTCCAGGGGCAGTTAGTATGTCTATTTTCAGATTAAAAGAGTACCTAACAAAATTTGACAACTCGAGGATGTAACTTGTTTTTCATCTGTGAATAGTTTGCATAGTAGATTCCTTAAGGAACTTCTTGATGTTAGCTTCTAGACTAAAATGTTCCCATAAAGGTATCTGCTGGTTATGACCTACAACCACAACCAGCTTGTCATATATCACAAGATTTAATGCATTTCTTTACATGTCGCTAGTATTTTTTTTTTGGATAAATGTGATCGATATGATATCTAGTTTTGTGTAATTTTTTTGGTACTATTTCGGAATGGTAAAGTCTCCAATTTTGTTCCCTCAAAAGGAAATTTTCTCAGTACCTGTTCTGAGTTGACCCGTTCATGCAATGTGCATACACTCTGAGTTCTTTTGGTCATTTCTGGAGATACTCAGGGTTATGTGCATTTTTAAAGTAGTCTGTACACTGATGTTCAAATACCTGTATATGGGCATTTCCCATTCCTCTCTTCGATTTATGTGCATAGAATTTTTTTATTTTTGTTTTGAAGTTTGGAAAACCATTTTGCTGTGATCTCTATCTATCTGTATCATGCGGATGAATGCATTTATAGAAAACATTTAGAAGGGTCACCATTTGCTGTGAGATTCACATTGGTAACAAACAGCCTTCATCACCTGGGTATCCACTGCTTTTGATCGCAGCATATGTTTCATCTGTTATCATGCTTTGTTGAATTTTGAGTGTAGAAGTTAGGACTGTATAAGTTAGTCGTAATTAACTAGCAAGTGAATCATTGATATGTTGTTTGAAACAAGGAGGTCCAATTTTTTGGATATTCAACAGTCAACTGATGGATAGTTGACTACAGTCCTGATATGCATTGCATAAATCATTTGTCATGTGTCTCTGACTGTTTGTCTTGATGCTTACAAATGTTTTGGGTTGTACTCCTATAAAACATAGGATCATTGATTGCATTCTGCTGCTTTAACTCAATATGGAAAATCTAAGGGAGAAACTCTTCTATGATGAAATGAATTAGAATTTTTGCTTGCTTTTTCATGCAGATTAATTCGATGTGCTTATAATTTCTTGAAAGTTATGGCCTAGTAATAGATGAGACACCACTCAACTCATCTATGACATGAAATATTAACAAACAAGAATATGCATGTTGAAATTAGCAAGAAATATGGGAAACTCACATCATTACCATGCTTGTTATGAGGCATGTGAAAATCAAAGGAGTTGATACCTAAACCCACACCTAATTTGTTCTAAAGTCCATGTTGTCATATACTGAAGGTGCTTGGAATATTCCGTACTGACACTCTTTTTTCTGGTTTTGCCGTTTTGCCGTCATGCAGAAAAAATGGTGACAGGACTTCGACGAGTTTCATGGGAAAAAGTAGATGTTAGCTTTCATACCAGCAAGCAGAGATTTGCTGCACACAGCATAATTCAGGTTTATTTCCTGCCTACTTCCTGTTGCTGAAATATTCTCGTTTTAGTCACGGACATTTAAAGAGAGAACCCTTGTTCGAAGAAAAGATGTAAAATCTTAACTTTTCATGTTCCTACTCCAGGTCAAGTACCAGTTCATGAATGAAGGCGCCGATGTCATACAACACATAATAGACCACTTCCAAGTCTGAAACGTTCTGCACTCTTGGAAACATGGAGATGCAGAATGCAGATGGTTTTCCACTCTACATACAGGAAGTAGAATCCAGATTTGCTGTTTTGTTGTACACCGATGCCATAGAAATGTATATAGGAGTGACAAAGGAGAAACTATAATACAGAGTAATAGAACTGTTTCAGAACTGTCCAGTTTTGCTGCCCACAGTTCGACTGACAATGTTCTTTTTCCCATAAATGAGAAAATGTATCATGCTAATCTAGTTGGGGTTGCCGTTTATGATCTTTTTTGGGGGCTCCTGACAGTCCAACTTCTCTTAAAGAGTCTTGCACTAAAAGGCTTCCTTAAACAGTCTTGACTCTCATCTACTCCTTCCATTTTTTTTTTTGACTCTCATCTACTCCTTCCATTTTTTTTTTGACGTTAGTTAGCTAAAAAATGAGCTAACCAACGTCAAATATAGATGACTAGAGGGAGTAGTTTACAATATAAACTAGAAGCTATACGTAAGTTTTTTTTTTCAAACGGTCTAGACTCTCATCCAAATTTAAAAAATGAGCTAGAAATTGAAAAGGTCGCCTTTTTCTCATAATCTAGTCAGCTGGTTACTCGTAAGAATCTCGAGTTCCATATGTAGCGTATGGTCGCATCTCTTGTGAAGTTCTTGGATGTGTTGTATGGAGCTTTTCTGTAGTGTGTTTACACAACTTGCACCACACGTGTGGTCAGTGCAGAATGGCCAGCGAGGAGAGGAAGCAGCCCAGAGGAAGCAGGAAGCAGCCCAGACCCAGCAGCAGAGCAGCCTTTGTGGAACAGTACAAGAAAACGCTGCTGTCGCTGTACTTTTGAGGGTACAGATACATAGTACAGATGACAGATGTGTACCCACAAATTCAGCCCAGCACCACATACGGTCTTCACGTCGGCAAGCAGGACCCAGTTGCTGTGACTTGAAGTCGATATGGTGGCTGACATATGACATATGGATCCATGTACAATGGGACTTACGTATCTGCCACAGAGTTATGAGTACAATGCAAGTTAGAGAATCCCGATCCAAATATAGATTCGGAGGCTGTAATGCAAAATTGATAAATATATGACTGATCTAGTCTAACTACCATCTCATAGTGGATGAGAGCCCACGTGCTAGTGGCTGGTAAGTAATAAACCGCCATTACCTTACAATATTCACGTCTCTAAAGTGTTTCTTAACGAAAAATCGGCAAATAGAATGAACGTATGTTTTTTTGTCTGAATTGTTCACCTGGATTTTAGTGTCTAGGTTAACGCAGTTAATGCCACTGTCCGTATTTATGGTTAATAATTCTTTAAAAACAACATACCATTCGACAACAAGATGTATGTGATGTTATTCTCGAAGGAGAAGAAATATCCACTTTCTTGATTTTCTTTTCTATTTATTATTCCATCTTTAACAATCTTAAGACATACTAAAACAATCTCTTGAGATGTTCACAAGATAAAGTGACAAAATGTGCCCCACAAAAAAAGGTGATAAAATGTGGTGAGTGTATGTTCGTAGGGTGAGGGCATGCGCGTACGAGAGCGAATACGTTTGTATCGTATTTGGAGAAAAAATAATCCCAAACAGAGTTAGACGTGACCACCAAGTTCACAAGTCCCTTAATTTCTTCAGCTTCCTAACACCTCTGACTTTAATTCGTCTCCGGCCAGAAATGGAACACAAGAGAATGCAGAAACCAGATGTCTACGCGGAACAAGACAGTTTGGTTGAGCAATTTGGTAATGGTAAGGTGATGCTTGAAATGTATGGCCGTGCCGACCACATATGCAGTTTTGCACGCATGTTTGACGACGCTGCAGCTGCACACACGTACGCGTGCGTGTCAGTCAGTCAAGTCAAGTTAATAAACTGCAAAATTGATTGAAATTAATGGCCGTACGTACGATGGACAATTGGATAGTCAGTTGCATATATGCATGAATTAAGTAGGTAGCCTTGGTTTAATTCAACGGCGTTGACAACCCCGGTGTGCATCCACTTGTTGCTTGGTCTGTTCCTAGGTCAGCACAGCTTGATGTCCACCGTTGACCAATGCAAAGGTTGGAGTAGATGGTTCTGTTCCTTGGTCATGCGTACGTATGTTCTACATGACGAATGTGTGATGTCCTGTGGCAGGGGTAAATAAGGGTCGGTCTATGGATATGGATAATGGTTTATTGCAATGTACTTCCTCTGTTACACATTATAAATCGCTGAAGTAGTGTGCTACAACGAGTTACATTATATAACGGACTGATAGTATTAAAACAAAAGTTAGCTTAATTGGTCAAACTAAAATGGACAACCCATTATATGCGGGTCGACCACGCTCATCCCGGTGTTTGGTTGTGTGGTGGGTCTATTTTAATTTGTATTTTCATTCTAAGTGTGAAGCACACCTATTTTGTATAATTAAGCAGGGTCATTTTAGTTAACTAGGATATGCTGACTGCCACTAACATGAGGGTCCTACTTTTCTCTGTGCCTTGATATCTAATGATCCTTGAAGAAATTAATTTATAGCATTGAAAACTAATTCATAGTCTTGAATACGAATATGGATAGGATATTGAAGTGTTCAAAGGATTAGCACAAATTTAATCCTTATAGCCCATATTAGTTTCACAAACAATTTTCCATAAGAAGAAATTAGGCGTAATTCCTGTTTATCCAATTAAGTACGCCCAGTGGCGAATCTTAGGTCCACAAATACCCCCAATGAACTAGAGTCCAGGTAAAATTGATATCCATTTCTAGCTATTTTTTTTACTATGCTGATTACAAAATTACATAATATTAATAATATTACTATCTTTGTTGTAAAATACAGTTATATCTGTAATTTAAATTTAAATTATGAAATAACTATATTTTGTGACAGATGGATAGTACGTATTGGGTGGGGCCACCTGTTAATATTTTTCTTTGAGGTACACTATTGAGTAAGCCCTAGGTTCTGTTGATGCAGTCATGGATTTACATCATATATACGACTAGATCTGTTTCTGGGAGGTAATTAAATTTGTAGATATTGTAGTCAAGTCTAACCAACTCACAGCCGAGCGGTGACCAGCTTGACCGGCAATTAAGCTGTAAGTCATTCGTGGACGGTGGACAAACTTCTGTTTAAAGTTCCCTGCGACGGACGCACTCCTACAGAGAGATGTACATACGTTGATCCGGTAAAAACCCAAATCAATGCAATCTTTTTGACACATCAAATCAATGTAATATACTGCTAATACTAACATTGCAGTCAATATCTGCAGCAATTTTAGCCTCAATTCGACTCTCAGACTGAGCATCTATCTCTATATGGAGAATCATTCTTCGTGCTCCGATTGGGAGGAAATCCTTTATGTTGTCACAATGCACTTAACTGCTTTGGAGAATCATTCTTCGTGCTCCGATTGGGAGGGAACCTATATTTGTCCAAATTTACTTTAACAGATTCAATGGAGATCATCTTTGCGTGAGGAGTTTTTTTTTTTAAGATAATGGAAAGAATTAATCCGGCAAACCGAAATGGAGACATGTAATAAAGATTCTGAATCGGTCGACGATTAGTCAAGGATGAAATTTATATTGGCTTACTATTATGACAACTTTATGCATTTAAGATGGATTTGTATTCGTGATGGGTACGAGGGTAACTAGTAGAGCGTCTATGTTTTGATGCAAAACGCTCTGTTACGAAAGCAACAAAAGCTTCTCTGGTTGTATTAATCCAGGAAACTCTGAGCATGTCCACTGAGACATTTTTGGATCCAAAAAAGTCCCTAAGACTTATAGGAAAAAGTCCATAAGAATCTAAACAGGAGGGACTATTTTAGGAACTTTTTTTAGCCCCTAAAAAATTAGAAGTCCCTAGGGAGTAGCTTATTGGGACTTTTTTCTTCTCTTTCCACGTGCTGCCCCTCCTCTCTCCCCTCTTTCCACGCACTGGCCCTCGTCTCTCTCCTCCACCGACGCCCAAAAAATCTCCTCCTTCCCTATTCTCTGGATGCAATTTGCTGCTGCCTCCGCCGGCGCCGACGCGCGTTGCCGCCGAGGCCGTCCCCGCCCATAGATCTGTCCGGCGCCGTTTCCGATTTGTCTGGCGGTGCTTCTCGCCGGCAGAGACGATGGCTCTCGCCCCTCCTCCAGCAACCCGAGCTCTCCCCCGATCCCCCAATCGTCGCCGTCGCCGACACCGCGATCCCATCCGCTGAATCGGCGCCGCTCCCGCCGAAGCCGAAGGCGAGAAATGGCGCAACACGGCGGCGGACAACCCGTCATCCTCGCTCCTCCCGGCCGTCGTCGGCGGCGGAGGCCCGTTCAATGTTCCCAACCACACAGCGGTGTACACGGCGTCGCCCGGCGCGGCGCAGCTGAAGGCCACGGGGAAGCCCAACCGCCCTAACGTTGACCTCTTCAACCACTACCTCCGCGCGCACCTCTTGTCGGGGGCGCTCCCGGTCGAGATGTTGTATCTCACCGAGCAGATGAGGGAGTTCGAGATCACGCCCAACACGGCATCTCATAACCTCGTCCTCAAGAGCATGGTCCAGACGCAAGAGGTTGACGGCGCTGAGAAGCTCATTGAGTGGTGTGTTTTTGTGTCTTTTGGTGTGAGAGATTGCCATTGCATTTTTCGTTGTCTAATTCGTAACGTGCCTTTACAAGTAAACAGAGGAACTGTAGGTTTGCTGAAAATTTTAGCTAAAAAAATCTAATTGTTTTGCTGAAAATTGTTTGTTGAAAATCTGATTGCAAGCAACAGATTTTGGCGCGGCTTCACGGCAGCACGCGCAATCAGCAGGGGCGGCAGGGGTAGTATCTCGGGGGTAAAATAATACTTGTACCCTATAAGAAGTCCATTTTAGTCTCTCTTTCCAAACAAGTGGAACTACTAGGAAAAAACTCCAAGGACTACTAAAAATCCAAAAATCCATGGATTCAAACATGCTCTAAATTACAGCCTATCATCGTTTTTCAATTTGATATCATCCTAGGCTATGTTCTTTTGTGGCTGTCGGCCTTTTAGCTACTTTCAACGTGCAAAATGAGAAACACTATTAGCACATGATTAATAGATTATTATTTATTTTCTAAGTAACATTCGTGTAGAATTTTTTTTAAAAAAAACATACCGTTTAGCAGTTCGGAAAATATGCCGAGATGAAAATCGCTATAGTATTCAGTCAATTTGTCATAAACGAACATGGGCCTAAAATACGTGCAGTTAAACATCAAAACATTAAACAACTAACTTAAAAAAAGTATTGGGGTTTGACATATAAAATGTTCATATATATGTAATAAGGAATCATAGGGCACATATTAGCGTGAGCGAATTCTCGTCAAGTTGTGATGTGATTGTTTAGCTTATTCTAACAAGACATAGCCATATAAGTAACGTCAGAAAATATATTATGGGTAAAACTTTTACATCGGTATTATTCGTAATTTGGAGTCCTAAGACTGAAAGAGGATCACAGTAGAAATACCTCAAAATCAACTTCAAAATTATGAATTTTAGCTACGGCGTATAAACCAACCGTGAAACACTGGGAGCCTACGTCTACGGGTGAAATGAATTTTTTAGTTGAACCAATTGATATAAAATTGTAATCTTACTCTGTTAATGTGTTAAACATATCATTTATTTGTGGCCAAATCAAGGACAGATAATCTCTTCTCTTTGTATGAATGAATCAATATTCTGCTATATACCATAGAAAGTTCTTAATGTTAGTAGGTAGTACGTTTCTACCAATCTACAACAACAACACCACCACAACCTCTCATTTTGTACCACTTGGCAAGAGGTCCAGACTTTACACACCAAATTGGCAAATTACACTAAAAATCAAAAAAAAAAAATCCCCCAAAGTCAAACTCCAACTTAACATCTTGACCCACGCCACGCCACGCCACGCCGCGCGCGCCGACATCGTTCTTCACGCGGTCACCTCGACGCCAGCGCGGCGGCGGCGGCCGAGCGGCGACGCCGACGACACCGACATATCGCCGGCGTCGAGGCGGGCACGCATGTCGAGAGCCTTTCTGATGTAGAGCTGCTTGACATTTCCTCCCTGATTCTGAAGCAACCTTAGTATACTCCTCTTAGCATTCGCCCGAAACGGGCAATGCGATCCGAGAAACCCATCAACTAAATGGATATACGCCTCGAGGTCGTGGCAGCACGCCACGTCAGCATCCGGCCGGAGATACGGCGACGCGCGGCTGTCGAGGCGGAGCTCGCTGCCCACGTCAGCATAGCTCCGCCGCGGCGGGAACCTCGGCACGACGTCGTGCGCGTTCACCACGCGGAGAACGCGCGCCCCGCCCCTCTCCACGCGTTCCGCGAACGCCACGTCGCCGACGCGTGGGCCCCCGAACGAGAACACGGCGATCGGCGGCGGATTGGGGATTCCGGCGGAGAGCTCGTCGGCGATGAGGATCGCCAGCGCGGCGCCGAGGCTGTGGCCGGTGATCGTGATGCTCAGCTCCTCGCCGTCGTACTTCGCGATCAGGCGCCGGATTTCGGACACCACCGACTCCGACAGGCTCGCCGCGGCGGCGCCGGCGCGTGTCTTGTAGAGATTCCAGAAGCCGCATTCGACCTTTGGGGTTGTCCCGCCGGCGTTCTGGCCGGAGGCGATGGTGTTCTCGCCGGCGGCGACGGCGGGGACGAGGTCGGCGCGGATGTTCTCGGCCCACTCGAGGACGGTGCACGTGCCACGGAGCGCGACGACGATGTCGCGGCGGCCCATGCGGCGGAGCTCGGATGGGCTTTCGCACACCGCCACGTAGCCCACCAGGCTCGTGCGCTGCGCCGCGCACGGCGAGGCGGAGGCGACCCAGGAAGGGAGTGTCACGGATGACGTGGCAAATAACGGCGCCGTGACGCGGTATGTCGACGTGGTGTTGACGGTGACGGCGGAATCGGCGGGGGAGGCATCGGGGTGGGAGAGGAAGGCGGAGTAGGCGGCGTCGACGAACTCGCCGTAACGGACGATCTCACGGCGGAGGTCGGGATGGAGAGGGTCGAGGAGCCCGCGCCATTGGCCCTCGCCGTGGAGGTCTCTCCACGTCGCCGCGATGTTCCCGCGCGGCGAGGGCCCGTCCGCCGCCGCCGGCAGCAGCACGCGCTCCAGCCTCCTCGGGGACACGTTCTGGTGATGCTCGTCGCTCCTCCCTCGCCCGAGAAACGACGGCAGCCGGAGAAGCGGCGCCGCCGTCGCCTGCTTCTTCGCCGCCGGCTGCGGCGGCGGCGCGGTCTCGATGGTGGCGCTGCCGCGGTTGCGGAAGAGATGCTCGAGGTTGTTGAGATGGACTCTGTTGTTGGTGGTGGTCAACGTCGCCGGCCGGAGGAGTGAGGTTGCCGGCGACGCCGCGGCGGCGGTGGACATGCAAGGCAAGAATTGAATTCGACGGCGATGGCGGCGGCGGCGAGAGGCCGGAATTTGATCGAACAGGTGGAGGAAGAGGGGGGGCGTTTTTATAGGGGGACGAACCGGCGAAGGCGACAATGTGGAAATGGGGTCAACACGGAAGCTTCGTTATTTTTGCTTTCGGTTCGGTACGTACTTGACTCGAGAACATACCTTTCAATATTTGTGAAATTTGGTTTGTATACATGGAAGACGCACACGCAAATATATTACCACACGCAATATTTGTATGTTTCATATTTATATTAACTTGATGATTTATTAATTTCGTAGTGGAAGTCTACTCGCGTGTAAGTAATTTTGAACACTATTATTTGAACCCTATCTATGACTTTATCACCACACCAAATGCGATTTATCACAAAATTGTAAATTAGGCCAAAAAAAGATGGCGTTTAGTGGAAAACAATAAAATGGCAAATAAATCAAGAGTTTAGGCTTAGATGGATGCACCTAGTCTTCTGGATTTACTTTTCTTCTTTGTATTCCTCTTTATTGATGTTGGAGTCTTAAGAACTCTGGTATCTTTTGGCTGTATATATCCATTAGCTGTGTTCGTTTGTGGCAAGAAAAAACAGTGCCAGAAATTTCAAATAATGTTTTTCTTTGTGCGCACGCCTCCTGAACTACCAAATGGTGTGTTTTTTGAAAAAAAATTCTACACAAAAGTTGTTTTAAAAACTCAAACTAATCCATTTTTAAAGTTTAAAATAGTTAATACTCATTTAATTAATAATGATGTTTTTTTATTTTATGTGCAATACTGTTTAAATTTGCAACACTGTTAACGCAGCCTTTGTGGATATCGAGACTAGATTAATAAACCATCCATTATTAAAAAAATCTAACCATCTATACTCTTTGGTTGGGGAGACCAGGCTGGGAGAATGCAGTACAGAAGTGATCAACTGACCGTACGTGATGGCTGCTAAAGGACTGTTTTAAAAAGGCAAAAAAGAATCCCAGATCCATTCAGATTGACATGGAATTGATAGTTATTTCAAGGAAATTGCATGAATATCAGAGCTTATTAATGAAGGCCGCATGGTATTATTTCGAACATGGTCGTTTTTCGCATAGACTAAACCACTGTATTTTCAGTATCAAGGAGGCCTGAGAATTAATATCGTTTAGAATCAACTATAGTGGTGAATTTGCACTTTTAAACGTAGAACTTTTTTTTTTTGAGATTTTATGACTTGGTTTTCCATTTACCAACAACCGTACAGAGCAGCTACATCAACATTTAGACCTGGCATATATAACCTCATATCAATACGTACCAATTTCATAAACAAACCAACATCTATAATACAATACGTCAATTCTAGGAACAACCAACATTTATAGTACTGTAGTAACACAACCGGCACGTACAACTGAGACCCACCAACCATCTTTATGACATGGTTATCGATTTAGAGGTGGATTTTTTTTACATAGATATGAATGCGTAATGTTTGGATGTAAAATGTGGGTGTGAATGTACCATGCATGTGGATGTTTCAATGACAGGTAAATAGCATGCACATATAAGGGTTGGATTTGGATCCTAAAGGCTGAGGAGCCAAATCCATAAGGGTTCTCCCGAGTTCATCGGTGCTGAAGACCTCTTTCTACCGCACTAGCGCCGGTTGTATAAGAGCAGATACAATAGTGGGCTCTAAGCTAACTATAAGTTGATGTGGAGGAGAGAGACAATAGAAAAGAAGAAGGATAAACTCTTATGCAAAAGTTAGCTCCACATAAACTCCAAGATAAATATATTAAATACATAGAGATGGAATAAGAGAATTGGAGCCAACCTAATAGCTAATGTATTATATATGTTAGCTACAATTTAAATTGGAGTTAGCAAATGAGTTCTATTGCTGATCTTGCTCTAACGTCATTGGTGGCAGCTGCCAGCACTATACCAGGTTTGCAACTGGTTTACATTAATGTTCTGTAGTAGTGTCAACAATAACATGTAGTCCGTTTTCTGACTTACGAGGCTGCTAGGATGTGATTAATGCACATGTATTAACTTCTGGATACGATCATCTGACCGAGCTTCAGTGAATAAACATACGAAAAATATTTTCATAAACCATATCTGATAATAATATATAGCTTCGCTTCGCACATCCATGTTATCAATTAAAATATCTCCGTCTACCACTACTACAAAATATCCAACCACTACTAAAAAATATTCAAAAATATTCAAATACTGTAGAGTTATAATTAATGATATGAAAGTATATTTTAAAGCAAAATTACACTTGCTTTATTTAATATAAATATTTAAAGAAATTGATGGGGAAAGGTTTTAATGTTTCACTTGATCTCAAATTATAATACTATGTGATTTTACCATTCATGAGAAATATACTGAAAACTAACAGATTTTGTAATAAAAATCTGATAACCTTTATATACCTGACCTATTGTATCGTTACTCTCCCATCTATTAATATAAGAGGATAGAAGGATAGACCCCTTCTAATCCCACCTATCTAATCCAAGAGCTCATCTATATTTGATCTTTTATATGCCCATTTAGATGATAATGAAAAAAAGATTCATGTTTCGTATCTATATGTACTCTAAGAGATCATCCATACTATATTATCTATACTTTAATCTCTCATATGAATAATATTTTTCAACAACCTCCCTCCTCCTATCATGTTTTTTCTTCAAATATGGAGGGAAGAGAGAGAACATTCATATTTGAATTTTCTCTCTCCAATATGGATGATTCTCTATTTTTGGATGATGTGATGAAGTATCTCTTAGAGTAACATTTTTTCCATATATACTCGATATTTGAGATGGAGAATGAGATAGATGAGTTGTTAGGTTGCTCTAATAGTTATTCTTATCTATTCTTTTTCTCTTTTCAAAAAACATTAAATACATTACATATGACATGAGGTTGGAGGGACTATCGAATTTTTTTTGTGATAAGGCATAATATCTTGAGATACTATCGACCATGTTGAATCTTGAACAATATTTTTTTTGACGAAATATCTTGAACAAATTTGCTGAGATCTTATATATGTTCGGTAAAAAAGTGTTCCTTGTTGGACTAAATGTTCGGTTGCCATGACATTATTGTACGATAGCAGTATATTTGAGCTTTTAACCGTGGCGTGCTGATTTTGTGATTCATGTTCCAACCTACAAACCACCAAAGAGCTCAGCTACATTAATGAATTTGATTGGATGAACCTCGATGTAAACTATGTATTTTCAATTAGCTCAATCATTCCCCGAAAAAAAATTTTAGCTCAATCATTCGTAGAATGTATTTCTATTGAATATTTAGAAGCATGCGATCCATTTTCCGAGTCCTGGCCGGGGCTGCTAGGATGTGATTAATGCACATACATTAAGTTTTTGGATATGATATTTGAGACTAATAGCAAGTTGGTCAAATACAAAAAAGTTTTTATCATCGATGATAAAAACAGGCTCAGTGGCCGTCGTAGCGGGACACTCGGCTGACACCTGCACGAGCGCCGCCCACAAAAATCGCGCGACTCATATAATCAGCTGCCTGAAAAAATATGTATTTTCACAAACGGCTAGTTCAATAAACCACCTATAAACACAAAATACAAAATATTTCTAGACGACTAATAACAAGCGCCACAACACCTCTCCTCTCTATCACGTGTCAACGGTTTAAAAATAAATAATAACCACTCATCTCACCTCCCCTCTCTCTTCCTTTATCCTCCTCATAGATTGGCAACGATGAGCGGCAGCTGCAACGAGCGTTGGGCGACTGGCTTCGGAGGAGGGACAGCGTGGCACAGCAGCAGCAGCGCATAGGGCGGTGCCGGGCCACGGCGCAGCATTGTGGGCATCAGAGCGCATATGCGATGGCCAGCGTGGCAAGGAACGGCTGCACACCTCGGCTGGTGAGGCGATTTAAAGATTTTCTTTATTTTCTATAATTTTTTCTCGTTGAGAAATATCTGAAAAAAATCCATTCGGATGGTTGGGCGGCCGCCTATGAAAATGAGCAATTTCTCTAAGTGATTGGAACCTGGCGCCTTGGCCTGCCGCCTGTAAAAAGTCTTCCAACCGTCGGCAAAAATAATTAACATACAACTGAAGGGAAGAGATTACAATGTCCCCTTGGTTAATGAGGGGTGGTTGGGGTAAGATGAAGATAAATTTAACTGCAGGGTTGATGGTACGAATAAATACTCTAGGAATATTTATGTATATCAACAAATTCTAAATTTTTTAAATGCTTATATTCACGGATGTAGCTAGGGAGTATATATTGGACATCCAAGGGGTCAATTAAAATATCAACTTTGCCATTGCCGCTAGTTACTATTACAAAATATTTAAAAACAACAGTAATTATAATAACAAAAAATTACATTTTAATGCAAAAGTATGCATGCTTTTGTTTAATTCAATATTTCAAAGATAATACTGTGCACTGTATTTAATGTTTAACTTGAACTATCCAAAAGATTGTATGTTTTCATGATGACTACCCCCTTCAAAATACAAGGGATCTTCGTTATACAAATTGTATAATAAAAATCCCTTATATTTTTAAAAAGAGCGAGTATTCTTCGAGTGATATATTCTTGTGGCGAGTCGTTTTACAATTCTTAAAGAAGTTACTGGGAAGGTACCAATTTTTAGTGCGTAGAAAATAGTTATATGTAGATGTACATGACATACTAAAAGGTATTTGCACCGAATTTTATGCTTGAAAAATATGATATCTCACCGTACCTTAAAGAAAATCTTCTCTTTGGTGACAAGAGAGTATAACTTAATTGCATACCATTGTTCATGTTGAATCTTGTGCAATTAACAACTTTACTGATCTTATGTAGATTCGGTAAACAGCAGTAGGTGTTTCCTTGTTGGACTAAATTAACGACCAACAAGGAACATCTACTTAGTGACAGCTAATTAATCTACTGTGTGATGTTAACTTTACTTACTGAAAGAAGACAGGTTCATTCTATAGTCAAATTGTGCCATTCACCTATACTTTTCAAACGACCGCTTATACCGTGGTAAGTGTAGAACAACTTGGTTTGCAAGTATCCTGTTCTTACATGACTTCCTCAGATTACAGTAGTACTATTATTTTAAATCAGTCTTTGTCTCCAAGAATTCTTTGCTTACACGTACGTCCATGGCACCGTTCACCTTTCCAGCTAAGCTGAAACGACATATGTATGTGAATGTGATATTGCTTGGTTTTACCATTCTAGATAGATCGTATAGTAGCTTGAAGAGGAATTAATTTTACTCAAATTATGTATTATCAATACTTATATTATATTTAGACTCCATATTAAGCATTTTACATCGATCGTATATGCTGATATTGTTATTAACAATATAATCTCGCTAAACAAGAATCTTTTAATGGGTCATGAAAATTTATTATTATCAATGTAACTATTCATCCTCTGATACATTCCATTGTAAAATGTGTTGACATTACAAAATATTCCCTGGTTTAGGAAAAGTTAACACCTAAACTAATGCCATTTTGCTGTGAGTGCAATATTAACACACAAGATTACAAGAAATTGACGTAATGTGATGGCGGTGATTTACTAAAAAAAGGATTATGTATTACAGATCATTCACAGCACCATGCAAGGCATTATTACAACAGACTTTTGGTCTGTAGTTAATTAAGAACCTTTTCCCTAATCCAGTCCTTAATTTATTAATCTTGAATCTGGCCGGCGATGGAAGCCATTCTGTCAACTGGACACAATCTTTTTATACAATTGTGGGACTTCACACTGGTCTAAAAGGACTGTTCATATGGATTGGTCATTTGGTCCTATACAGACACTTATACTCGATCTTGTCGATCAATGTCAACCATCAAAACGAAACAAAAGTACTAATCTTAACTTGACTAGCTAGCTAGTTAATTAGCTAGGTATATATGGAGAAGGCGCAACTACGTACGCAAACCAGTCCACTTAGACTTAAGCAACAAATGGCCTGGTCAAGTAATTAAAAAGAATCAAGGGCTTAGTTGTGATTATTTATGCAATAAAGTTTTCAACAATCAACACCTACCATATGCATCTGCTTCTTCATCTGCATCTGCGTTTCAAGTTCAACATAGCAGCCATTGTTTAATCGCAGAGTAGTATACGTATTTCTTAGGAAATGTAGTGCCGGCTTAAGAGAGACGTATTTTGTTCACCAAATTTAAATTTGTTCAAAAACAAAGGCAAAATTCCAGGTCAATTTATTATACTAGCATGTAACTTGACTATGACCCTACGTACGTACGTACCTTGGCTTTTCGTCATGCATGCCGTCATGCATATCCACAGTTCTACTAAAGAATTTGAGGGTGCATTTGATTAGCAAGTTTGACAGGTAAATGGCTAGTAGGCATGTGTCGTACGCGTTATCTGTGGGCAGTGTAACCTGCATCAATTTCTGTGGTAAGAGTTAAGCTCTGAGCTAGTGATCTTAGTTAAGATTCTAAATATTGAGCGGTAGTCTTACGTGCTCTATAAAAAATATTGCAGCATTGCTCACAAATTTGAAACATATGTAGATTAAATTACACATAAGAACAGTACTCCCTTCATTTTTAGATTAATTGACAATTTGACATTCTATATATTAAAAGGGGTTCTTACAATACCCAATACTAGTACTATGTGGAAGTAGTATGGATGAAATATATCAGTTAACTTGTATGGTTATTATAGTAATTGAACTATTAACTTTAAATTTTAAATTCATAAATTTAGCTTCTTGCATATATGTCACACAATTAGGACCGTTTTCTAACTACTAGTTCATTTACTACTAGTATAATTGACTATAGTATTGGATACCGTAAAAAAGTCCATTAAAAATATAAAAATATACTTATTGTTTTCACATTCGAAAGCATTTGAGTTGACCTTTTATCCATTCATCAATGCAGCCATGCACGGCTGTTATTCGTAGTTAATGGATGCTTTAATTTAGTTGACTGTGATGTTCTTATAATTGAGGTATGATGTAATTTGCCATATCACTTTATATGGTCTCGAATTCGCTAAAACGACAAATAACCTAAAACAAAGCATCATTAGTACAATAGTTTGGATGCAAGTTTATAGTTACACAGTTCCAAAACCCCCTGCCTCAAAAAGCTTCCACACAGTATGTAACTTATAGTACGAATTTTGTGAGGAATGCATGTAAAGTAGTGTATATGAGCGTATTATTATAATATTGAAAAGAAGATAATGATGGTGGCAATGAATTAATCCGCCACACCAGCTCCTCTCATTTTAATTTTTAAATTTTGCCCCTTGAACTTCTTTATATTTACAACAATCAAAATCAATTTTTTTAGGGAATCGAAATCAAATTAAGATAAAGCAATTCAAGAGAAATATATTATTATATTATATTAAAATATATTTTCTTCTATCAGTAGCAAATCATACATCAGACATTTGCCTAGTGTCTTAAAAAAAACAGAAAGATGAGGGTAGTTGTACAGCTAATTCCATAACTCTCATCTTATCCATCTTCCTGCTTAAAAATATTAATGCTGTATGGATGGAAAACTTGCATGAGTTATTTATAATAACTACTACGACAGATCATTTTTATGCATTCTTTGTGGATAGATTTATGCAGATAATCATAGTATTATATAAGTATCTAGTACAGAAGATTGAGTACCCATATTTACATGTTGTCTGATCTGATGTTAATTACCATATATTTTTCTAAAACAAATGAGATTGATAATTGTTGTTGTGCTCTTTAGTTACTTAATTTAAAACTTACATAAATTGCGTAGCGTTGGTGTCAGTATTTATTTGTGACACAGTGTATAGTCATCTTTCTCTAGTCAATGCAGAGTCTTGTAATTGTATAGTTGTCAGTATTAATTTGTCCATCTTGCTCTGGCTAGTCAATGTATAGTCTTCTATATTACTCCTCAAGTACTAAAGTTGGCGGATCAATTCCCTAAAGAAATGTACAGTAATATGTTTGGAAAGATTTCCCGAACTAGAGCATATATAATATGCGTTTTGGAATTTGCAAATATATCCAGTCAGGGCTTCTGGAAGAACGACGGCACCCGTCCGCGAATCAGAGACTTGTTAGTTGAGAATATTTCTGTACCTGCAGACTAATTTGCCTTGGAAAGTGTGCTGTGACAGATTATGGCTTATCCTTGACATGCGTTATTAGGCCTTGTTTAGTTGGTAAAAAGTTTTTGGCAAAAATTCACATCAAACATTTGACCGGATGTCAGGAAGGATTTTCGGACATGAATGAAAAAACTAATTTCATGGCTAGCCTGAAAACAGCCTAATTAAGTCATCATTAGCATCTGTTGGTTACGGTAGCACTTATGACTAATCATGACCTAATTAGGCTCAAAAGATTTGTCTCGTCATTTACAGCCTAACGGTGCAATTAGTTTTATTTTTTATCTATATTTAATGCTTCATGCATGGATCAAAGATACGATGTAATGTTTTTGGACGAAATTTTTTGGGAACTTAAAAAAAAAATGTCACACAAACAATTAGCATATCCAAAATGCCTACCAACCTTTTGTTTTGTCGATAGGTTTGGTAGTGGAGCCAGCTAGGAGACCCAAACCCTTGGAATATCTAACCTATCACTATATTAAATTATGTTTAAACTAATTTGACTTAAATATATCTCAATAATCTCTTAATTTGATCCAACAAAAAGCCGTTGTTGGCGATGTCGGCTTACATTTTCTAGGAAACCATACTTATTTTAACCAATCACAATATGTAATTCTGTTTTCTTATATATGTGATTCATATAGTTGGGAACTTCAGTATTTCTTTTTAGAAAAATAGTGGTAATATATCATCATGGCGGATGTCCTCACTTAGTTCAAATATTTCCAGATGGAAAATATACAAAATTGGACTACAAAAACTGCGGCTGCATTTACAGTTGGATTTGTCGTTATTTTAGTTTTTATTCAAGAGCTCGTTTGATATTGTATGTTTTTGGAGATTTGAACGTTTATTCACTGTTTATAACTTTGGATAGCATTCATGAATTCCCTCAAGGACTTAAAATATAACCCATCACTACGGGAAACAGGGTGTCTGCCGTGCGCCTGGAGCGCACGGCAAAGCCCTAAATCCGCACGGCAAAGCCTTTGCCGTGCGGTTTTTTCCTATGCACGGCAAAGGCTGCACGGCATATAACTGCACGGCAAACAAGCCTTTGCCGTGCGCCATATATCGCGTGGATGGCAAAGATTGTTTGCCGTGCGCTAGGCGCGGCGCACGGCAAAATAAAGTGTCACGGCGCACGACGGCGGGAGGTGACGGCAGGGGGTGACGGCGGCCGGTTACAGCGCACGGCAAACTGCCCTTCTACCGTGCGCCGCGTGTTTGCCGTGCGTTGCACTGTTGGCGCAGGCAAAGGTGGTGTTTGCCGTGCGCCCGACATTTGACGCACGGCAAACGGATGCACGCACGGCAAAATACCGTTTTCCGGTAGTGCATTTCTTTGGTCAATTGTCTGACTTATAGTTGCTGATAGCTAGAGAAACAAATTCATGATAGTACTAGTATATTGCAAAACCCTTACACTACGCCATTTTTCATTTTTGCAGGTTTGGGACATATTTTTTGCATGTCGTGGTTAGAGCCGCCTGCTTTCAATCACTGCAAAAATAAGATTTCTTTGTAGACGGCTCCACCATCGTCTGCAGAAAGGCGGCGTAAAAGGACTATCGTCTGCAACATAATTTTTTTTCCTGTCGACAGATGAGGACCATCGCATAGAAAAACACTTTATGGCGACAAAAATCAGAAAAAAGAATAAAAAATTCAAAAAAAAATCCACTCAGCACCTATATATCAGCGCTGGCACACCCCGTCCCCCGCTCGACCCATCGCTCCTGGGCTTGCCCCGTGACCAAACCCGGCCTCGCCACCGGATCTAGTCCACCCAGGGTCGGCGAGGCTGTAACTGCCACCTTCGTCCTCACTGACTTTGTGGATCCCTACGCCGCCGATCGTTGATGCCGCCTCTACCATTGACCACATCATGCCGAGAGACGGAGTCGTCGTCGCCTCCGCTGGATCTCCACGGAGCTGAGCGGCATCGTCGCCTCGGCCAGGTCATTGTGCTACCGAGCCGCTCGCCGTGCCGAGCGCCATTGCTCGTTTCTGTTGCTGCTCCCCTTGCGCGTTCCTCGCCGTTGACCTCGCCGTGCAACCCAACTGTCCTTAGCCGCGGCGCTCGAGCTGCAGCACCGTGCCAACAACCGGCCTCTGCCTCCGTTGAGGCACCTCTCTACCGGCATGGAGAGAAAGAGAGAGGGGTGGGGAGGAGATAAGATGGGAGTGGCCGAGTCGCTCATCCCGCAAGTCGTGCCCCCTCCAACCTTATTTCAGCCATCCATCTCCTCTTGATCTATCAGTCCATAGCCCCCTCACGCCAATCGACGGGCTCAACACCTTTCCATTTCTAACAGTTTATATATCAATACATCAATGCTGCAAGAGGCATTAACATGGCTCGGCTAAAAAATAAAACTTATTTTTGCAGACAGGCTACAAGGAGGACTGCCTGTAAAATTTGATTTTTGCAGGTATGCTAAATCTTTTTTTTGCAGACGGTGCAATTTTAATCCGTGTAAAAGATTATTGCATCCGCATGAAAAAAATATTATTGGCATAGCATTACGATTTGTTATCAATGAATGTCCATGTGTTTTGTACATACACTCCCGATTGCTTTATATCACTAGGAAGATAGTTCCAATCGAGTACATACATGTGTAACTAAACATAGAGAATACATATTAAAAGAAAAACAAAAATAGAGAATAAAAATGTGCTCTTCACTCTTTAATATGATAGAGGCAGAATACAGACATCTGACATCTCACTACTTTTCGGATCAAAGGAAGGAAGGTGCATGGTAGCTTACTCGAACTAACCTAAGACTTATTATCATGATCAATACACTAATTTGTTCCCAGAACAATGGTACTACATCACATAGCATTAATGCAGACATCAAAATGTCAACAATGGATCAGCCACTAATTCTTCAATAATTTACCAATCAATAGATGTGATAAAAAAAATTGTAAACAGCGATTGATAGGGAACAACGATTTCATATTATGATTTTTTTAGTTCATACTATCTGTTGATTTACATATGATTTTTTAATCTGTTTGTACAGTACTGTATTTTTTCAACATATTGTTAGATATACAGTACTGTATCATGGTTTGCATCCAAAACTGACATACCAAGTTGAATAGAAAATAGTAGAGAGGAGACTTCAATAGTCAAGTAATGTGTAGTTAAGAAAAGTCAGAGGCATTAGCCTGCTCGCTTGTAAGGTATAAGCTGACGCGGACAAGCTGGCAGGTTGGGAAGTGAGTCAAGTTGGTAGTTCGAACTGAAGGTCGTAAGAAATTTCCGACACAAGTATTTTTCTCTTGATAAAGATATCTCCCTTGATTGTGGAAAAGAGACCGAAATGAACATTGGTATTATAGGATTCGATCGAATTTAGCTGTTAGCTGGCATAATAATAAGATATAATAACTATTTTAAAAAACCTAAAAATGAAACCATAGAAATACACAAATATATATTTTGGAATGAAAGCGAAGCACAAATAATTGAGATGGAACATTAATTGTTAATTTTTTTCCTAATGTCAAATATGAAAGTGGTATTTTAATATTACGTAGGTAAAATGTGAAATTAAATTTTGCAATTCCAGAGAAAGGCTTTGAATTCTAGTTCGAATTCCATGGTTAGGAGCCAAATTAGACACGAAAGTCGCGGCATGCATGCGCACGTATCTTTGTAGCTTTCCGCAAATTAAAGTGAAAAAGGAATCTTTTTAAGATTGTTTTGAGTTTGACTCACAAGTTGAGATTTCGATGGCTAGTGAAGATCAAAAGGCTGCCTGAAAGCAACGTGCACACGATCTGCCCACACAGCTGAACTCTTTTCTACCTAAACCAAAAAAAGGGAACATATTTTTAATTTACAAGGTCAGCACGAGGTAGATTTGGGTTTACAGCATGCAATAGTTGATTATAAATTTTATGAAATTCGACACATTTTGGGGCTGTCCGGATTGATGTTACCGTGTTCCAAAATACTGATGCTAACGGTTACCAAGTTAATAGGCACAATTTTCCACAATCTTATTTTTCATAGGCAAATGTGAATAATATTGAACTTTCATTATGACGTATTTTTGTAAAGTTTTCTCTACTGAGAAATATATTTGCATCACGAAAGGCTATATATACAAACTTCACCCGTAAAAAAGCTTAACAAGATTTATTTGAAACAAGCAATCCAAATTCTAGCAAAAGAACGGTTCAGCGAAAACACAGAATTTTATCAGAATTTTAGTGGGCAAGAGAAATTTCCTTGTGAGCGCTGTGATTTCCTCCAAAATAGTAGTTGTTGGCATTTAATATGGCGCTTAGTTTTTTCTAAAAAAATATTTGTTCCACAAAGTATAACCATTATCACCCTACATTTTTCTTTCTCTCTTATATATGTTTTTTCTGCCAGAAAATCTTGTAGTCAAACCAAGATCTTAACAAATTAATTGAGAATCAAGAAACAGAAAATTGACCCAAATAATAGAACATTCATTTTCAACCGGACGGTGGTACGTATTCCTTGAATCAGTGCTCTATTTGACACGTCACTTATCAGTACCTAAGCCACAGTTTTGACAGTCAGATCACCTTGGAAAAAGCCGGGTTTTACCTTTTCAAAAGCTCAATTAAAACACATATATGAGCAGACAAAAAGAACTACACTTTGCTAATGCTAATGTCTTTTGCTTAAAAACGTAAAGTTGGAGAGGTAGGTGTTGATTTTTCGATACAAGTGGAGAAAAGTTGCTGACAAAAGCGAAACTCAGCTGATCTGCTCGTGCGGCAGATTTGTCCATGGAAACGAATTAGGTTGTAGTCAAGGCCGTCGGTCTGTTTGATCTCCACCGGTTTTAGAAACTTAATTTAAATTAATTGATTTATCAGTCAGTGGACTCTGCAGACGAACTATGCCGACCTCAAATTCTTAGATAATTTTTCTTAAGACAATTAGGATAGTTACATGACGACTTCTGGATCATGGATGCACAGCACCTTACATTGTGAGTTTACAACTGAATAAATGGAGAAAACAAGGGTTACAACCGAATGCACGGTTAAAAAGGTTAAACCGAATAAAAGGTCATTTAATAGGTACGAGAGGATGAGATTGGACCAGTGTGACTTTATCAAATCTGTAACACCTCCCTAGTCCCTCCCCCCTCCTCTCTCTCCAAGTAGAAAAACTCTCTTTCTCCAAGTAGAAAAAAATGAAAACAAACTATTCTATACCACTCCCCACTTCAACAGTTTGTCATTGATATCATTGTTTTCTATAATATACCGATGAGTTTATCTCTTGTTCTAATATACTATTGAGCTAGGTATTTTTTAGAAATACCATTAATTATCTCTTTAGATGTTTTTTAAAAAATGAAATCTTTTGTGTAGCCATCTTACACGACAGAAATGCTAAAGTTTTAAATATTTGCAAAGAAAATTTGAGAGGAATCAATATTTTGTAAGGAGGCTACAGAAAAAAGTTCATATTTTTTAAAAACTTTTAGTGAGATAAATCGATGGTTAGTTTTGTACTGTTACAAGGATATTTCGTGTATTTCTAAAAAAAAATCCAGCTCAACAATAGGGAAACCCGTCAGTATAGTATAGAAAGTGGCAATGTCAATATCAAATTGTTGAAGTAGGACAAACTCAGTGGTACAGAATAAATTCTCTCCAAAAATATGTAAATTTCAAAGCTCATCTTAAAATGGTGTCTGAAAAGAAAAGGCTAATGCACAAATATGCGCATGCTAGGGATGCACTAATAGATTTTCACATGGTTGAGATTAGTGTTCTGTGTGGGGTGAGTGAGCAGGGGCTGGCAAGAGAAAATTACTCCCCCCGTTTTATGTTTGTCATAAGTCAAACATTTTAATCTTTAACCACTAATTTATAACATCTCATATAGTTTGATATCTTATTGTTGATATTTTTAGATTCATCGTGAGAAATGTTTTTATAATATATAATTAACATGGTATAAACTACATGGAATTCTAGAAATTAATGGTCAAATATTAATATGTTCGACTTAGGATAAACTTAAAACAACAAGTAATTTAAACAGAGATAGTAAGAATTATGTTCTAACCTTTAGAGCATCTCTAGCGGTCCCAATAATACATCCCAAAAAACAAGGTTAGATTATTTGGGGGAAATGCTTTTGCATTATATAGGCCCATGGCATCCATAAGTGGCTATCTCTCCCGTCCTGATTTTCCCCTCTCCCTCAATTCTCGACAAAATCAAAGCAACATCGGTGGCTAGACTGGAGGGCGCGTATAAGGTAGCACGGCAGCGGGAGGACTTGATGGAGCAGCATGGTGGCAGGAGGGCTTGGTTGGCATGAAAACAAGTGGTGGTGACGATAACCTTCTTAGGGAGGCGTGGACGTAGGACGATGGCCCAAATACATATGGCCATCGACAAGCTCAGTCGAGCGGTGGCGGTGCTAGAGGATTGTAGACAACTTGGCTTAGGGTTGTGTGGTGGCGGATGTTGAGGCTAGGGTTGACAGTTTTTTTGGGGGGAGGGGGGGCGGGCTTGCATTGCCATGCTTGGAATGGATAATATGAGTAAAATATCAGAAAAGGAGAACCGTTGGAGATGCACTAGAGATATAGAACCTATTTAGGGGAGCTTAAGATTCTTAGAAACAGCTGTTTGGTAGCCGGCTTCTGAGAATCTGGAAAAGCTCTAAAACCCAGCTTCTCCAAATTCTAGCTTCTCAGTTTATTTTACAGAATCTATAATTACAGCTTCTCAGAAGCTGTGAACCGTTTGGGACAGCTTCTGCCAGCTGCAGCTTTTAGAAGAAGCTGCAGCTGGCATAAGCTCACCCAAACAAGGCCATAGTTGGGGTGTGGTAATAGCAGATATTTACCAGTGGATGGTGAACATTGGCACGGGATAGCATGGTGGCATCAGCCGAGGGTGGTAGATGAGCCAGTATTAATGAAAAAGGTCACTATCTAGTTAGGTTCTAAAATTCTTCTAAATCGATCATCTCCTATTCTCCCAGGTAAATCCAGAGATCATCCTCAATCACAATTCACAAGTTAAGTAGGTAGGTCGATCAAGAGACAAGCTAGTTCAGTGACTGTCGAGATCCTCAAAACTTTTGACGCTTCCACTGTGATAAACACGTACTAACTGAAATCTGAAAGCTACCTCCAGCCAGCTTACGGTTACGCGCGCATATGATCCTCGCGTCTGAATCGACGCGCCGCGTAAAATTTTCACATGCTGGCCTCATGCTGCCAAAGTGTGATCAAGCTAAAAAGTGCGGCTAATTAGATGATAAAAAGGGAGGAAAAAACTGATAATTTAATTGTGATTTTCTGGTCGTTAGTGTTAGGTCTTAGGGAAGCCAGGAGATTTTGCTGGAGTGGGATCCTGCAGATCACGTCACCGACACAAATTTGCCGGAAATTTGTGTGTACGCCCACGCAAGTCAAGTCCATGAATGAAGCTGACCAAACTCGTAACAATGTCAGCAAGTTGGGAATGAAGATGAGCACCATTGCAAAAACTGAACAGAAAGTCTTGCATCATTTTAAGTTTCCCTAAGACGATTTTTTTAAAAAAAATATTTAGGGTAGTCAGATATGTACGGATAGTGGTATTTCAACATTTTCTTGGTCAGAATGTTGGATTCAGCAGCTTTGTAAATTTCAATGGAAGGGGTCAAGTTCAGCTATCTGCATTTACAAGAAATGGTACAAGGGCTACAGAATTATCCTCTACCTTTTGGAACATACCAATCTCTTTTTGTCTGATCATAACCGAGGGATGAACAGCTCCCATTCCGGTAATCCCATGAAAGCACCTTCTTCATCAGGCCTCGCAGCCTCTCGGCACCCGGACCAGGCTCGAAAACAGAATCCTCACCCCTAGAGGAACATGGATCAGCCCCTCCTTCAGAACTCCCATCACACCATGCTCCGGGGGTGAACTGGCCTTCGGAGCGGTGCAAAAGCTCACGGTCGATTTTGTCCAGGACCTTGTCATCCTTGGGAAACTTCCTTGCAAATGGCGCGCCGCTCTTGACCATCTTGTTGAAGTCCTTCATGGAGAGGATATTTGGATGTTGCTTTGGAGGGTAGTCCCATGCAATGTAGTGCAGGTCATGGCCAACAGCTGTGCCTTTAAATTCATCTGAGTTGCAGATGACAGTATGAAAATAGCCTTCTGGAGAGGAGATGAAGTTAACGTAGTACATTAGGAGTGTCCGTGGGAGATTGTCCCATCCCCATATGCAGTACTCAAGGAAGGTTTTTGTGAGCATTATCCAAGCAGAACCTGTCGATCAAAAAGATAACTCTGATCTTAAAATTCATTGAGAGTCTTGCATGTTTTATATCAGGAAACATGGAGCACGCACAAGATAGGATAACCACAATGTCTCTCGTATAAATTAGTAATTAATACAAAAAACCTGTAACAAAATATGATCTCACAGCTGATATAGAAATATATTCATTACGACAAGTGAATAACGCCCTTACACCCTACTTATACTTAGACTACTTATTTATTATGTATCACCGTCACCACTAGGTGTATTGAACAGTGATTACTTATTTTGTCCATGCTAATGGAAGATTTAATCCACCATTTCATGGGAATACCAGTTCTAGTCAAACAAGAAATGATGACAAAAAGGAAGCAAGCAGGAAATGAAGCATATGCATAGTCAAGAAGAAAAGTAGTTCATTCAAAACATCCCAGTGCAATCTAAACTCTAAGGGCTTACTTTGACAAAATTAGATAATTCTGATGTCAAGACCGATGCTTTAATACAACATAGTGAAAAGCAACAGGACACACACTAATGCAGAGTTGCGGACAATACCAAGTGTCCATGGAAATCAATGGTAGTCAAGTATTGAATGCCACTAAATGCTACCATGAAGCAATGACTTACGAATCAGCACTGTTGAAAGGTCAAATTACTTTGGAAAATAACATGATGAAATTTTAGATTGCATACTCATGCCAATCACAGTATGAATGAATCACTACTTGTGGGTAGAATCATAGAATAGCTTTCCAATATGCCAAGTGAGATATAATGAAACCAGAGACATGCTTACCAGTATATAATTTGAAAGATGTTGGTAATTCCCGCCGTTCAGTAGTCATGGTAAGGTCAAACTTTTTTGACAGATAGAGCCCTGGGTCCAGAACAATAGGCTTTGCTCTTGAAATCCTGTGAGAAAATAACACAAATCATCAGAACGTGGATAATCAAAAGGGGAAAGAGAAGTAGATCCCCCCC